>JADBJO010000985.1:214160-216660 GCA_016801955.1 Conus betulinus | reverse complement strand
TGTTATCTCCGAGATGATCTTTGTTTTCAGAAAATAACGAGCAAATAGGGTAACTCTTGCTCTGATGATGAAATAAAATACACGCCCATAACTCCAAATAAATTTTGCTTATGATATCAAATGGCATAGCAGAAATGACAACACAGAGCAATGAGAAAAAACAGGGAGATGTCCCCTTCTGCTAGGCGATTCGGTGTTGTAAGCAACATTCGTTTGGAGTTATGGGTGCAAGAGTTACCCTACTTGTTTGTCATTTACTGTCTACTGTTCTCTGCCTCATTTACGATTTCCCTTCTTGTGTTTCAGAGTAAGTACTACTTTGTACTGTGCCTTTCTCTAGTCCTGTCTATCTAGCAAGATGATTAAAAGCTACTGTTCATGTGTGTGTGTTTTGGATTATACTCAAGATGAACAAGGCTGTGCCAGCCTTGAATAAAAACTGTTCATTTGTGTTTGTTCATTCTCCAGTTGTTGCTGTGTAGATGTGTTAGGTGTAGGGTATATGGGCAGCTTGGAACATCCTTTTTTTGGGGGGGAAGGGGGGGTGTCTCCTTGATTGTTCTGTGTGCTCTGTGTTGTCATTTATGCTAGGTGATTAGGTGTCATAAGCAGCATTCGTTTGGAGTTATGAGCCTGTATCTATTTCACCATAGGTGCAAGGTTACCACATACTGTTTAGAATTTACTGTGTATTGTTCCTTACCTCATTCAAAATTCCTTTCAAGCACGTGTTTGAGAGAGAAGGNCAAGGCTCAAGATCCAAGATACTCCATTCATATTAGGCCTTAACCCATCCCGAAGGGGGACGTGAACATTCAACTGAGTGAAGATATTTAACATAGTCAACATAAAACGCTAACGACAAACACGAAATGTATTCATGCCGTCACAACATCCAGAGACAGACAGACAGACAGACCGACGGACAGACATAGAGACCGACAGAGAGAGAGAGCATCATGATACGATCTCTCCACGTGCATCCCGTGCTACAGGTCACGACACCTGCACGTGCATTCCATTAACGCCTCCAACGAGGGATACCCAAATCACATTCGTGCATACACAAGCGTACACTGGATCAACAATACACACTAACGTAGAGCGGATGCGACGCAGGTGCGTTTTGTTAGCGCTCCATGTGAAAGAGCCAAACAAACCACACAAGTGTACCGACAACCTCCCCAACTCACAGGTTACGTCACGCACTAAATGCTTGACCAGCTGCACCCCAGACACGCCTCAGTGGCTAGAAAGTCGCGTGGGGGAGAGCGCAGACCACGGCCACACAATATTTGTCAGCTGTCAGGGAAAGTCATTCCCAATACGAACTGAAAGAATTGCTTCCCATGAACTCTCTCTCAACAGGATAGGGAAGATACGAACTGTCAATCATTAAACGAGAATGTCGAACTATTCCTTGACCAAAATTTAACTCATAGTTTTAAACCAATTTTCAAGCTAGAAATCCACATAGTTCATTTCATTTTCAGTGTATGGTTATCTTGTTCAACGAATCCTGGAAACTGTTGCGTGTTTGTCTTTGGACAACATGTCCTCTTTTCAACACATTCCATAAAGTCGGTTCAATAAGGTTAGCGTGTGTTTGTGTGTGTGTGTGTGTGTGTGTGTGTGTGTGTGTGTGTGTGTGTGCGCGCGCGCGCGCGCGCGCGCGTGTGTGTCATTTTACACATAGACAAACAAACAAACACACGCTCGCAAATGTAAGTTCATCTCCTTTGCGTAGGCAACAACTTTGTTGGAGATGAACAGTGAGGGCGAGTGGACTGCCGGAAATGATGTAAGACAGTAGTGATGGGGAGCAGGCAGAGGCGGACTGGGTGGAGAAGTTGTGAGAGGACACACCCCCCCCCCCCCTCCTCCCTCCCCTTCTTAAATCGCGGTGATGGTCAAACAGATGTTCTGGAATAATTTCTTCAGGAAAAAAAAAATCCTATGTATCCCATACCAGGATCACCAGATGCGCGGGACTATGCCAGGCACCGAATCAACACACGTGGGAATGAAGAGCACATACTGGTTTGTTGGAACAGTTCATGCTTGGAGGAAGAAGAAGGACTTCACAACACTTACGTCGTAGTTCATACGAACAAAAGTGCACGCCGTTGACATGATCATCATCTTAAATAAAAATGTTAACGAACCCGCCCCCCCAAAACGTGGACAAACGTATCACAAGACCAAACACGATGTAAACAGAACGCCCATCTTGCGCTGAAGAGAGACTGAAGATAAGTGACTGCTCGTTCATTTTCGTTGTAATAATCATTGTTTCGTATCTTGCCTGAAGAAGGCCTAAGAGGTCGAAACGCGTCGTGTTTTGTGTTACGATTCGTTTGTCCACGTTTTTTTGGGGCGGTTCGCTAACATTTATTTAAGATTTGTTTGGATTTCCTCCCTGCAGTCGTCTCACTTTGCAGCTACATGATTATCATCGTTATGATTTTTTTTTGTAAATCAGATGTTTGCAAAAAACAGA
>JADBJO010000985.1:187500-191603 GCA_016801955.1 Conus betulinus | reverse complement strand
TGTCTTCAGAATAACAAATCACACACTGTGTTTCCACATCACACTCCCTCCTCACCCACTGTGTGTCCACACCACACTCCCCCCTCACTCACTGTGTTTCCACATCACACTCCCCCCCCCTCACTCACTGTGTTTCCACATTCTCTTCACACTCCGACTGATCAGCTGACAGGTCCGCTTGAATGACCGCTCGATTTCCGTGCGTACCATGTCGTAAGGCATCTGGTAGTACCCTGTACACATCATCCGACATGTCATACATCTGATTGTACCCTGTACACATCTTATGCCACAATCTGATACTGATAGTACCCTGTACACTTCACCCGACATGTCATACATCTGACTGTATCCTGGTAACACCTTATGACATGTCACAATCTGAGAGTACCCTGTACACATCACCTGACATGTCATACATCTGATTTGTACCCTGTACACACCTTATGACATGTCACAATCTGATTGTACCCTGTACACATCATCCAACGTGTCATACATCTGACTGTACCCTGTACCCACCTTATGACATGCCACAATCTGATACTATCTGGGGACCGGAATAGCTCAGTTGGTAAAGCGCCAGACTCGTGATCCTGGCGATCCTGGGGTTGTGGGTTCGAATCACCACCAGGCTGTTTCAGCAGTGGAGGATACCTCCCTTGCAGTTAACATTGATTCTGACTCCATTTCCCCAATAAAGGTCCTTCCAATGAGACTTTAAACCAGGCTCCATGTGTGAACGTATGCATAAAACATCTTTCACACAAGTAAAATCCCATCACCAACTTTCCGAAGAGAAGGCCAAAACTGACTTCAGTATGGATGACACCTACACACACTGCAGGCCCCGAAAGAATGAAAGAATGAATGAAAAACCGAGTGACAGATACTGAAAGACACGGGAAACGACAGAAAAAAAGCACCTAACAGGCAGCTCTTCTGTCTGCAGCCCACTGTGTAAGTGCGAGCATGCACTGCAAATAGCTTAGAGCTTAGTCTCTACAGGAGGATTAGTGCTATGTAAGTACTCTCAATAGTAATACTACCCTGTACAGGTTACCCGACATGTCATACATCCGCTGATTGAAGCAGTTTCAAACACTGCACACCTTTCAACTAATTCAAGTCACTGACATAATCAACTTCATCATCTGAAATTCCTGTCTTCATTCAAGCAATGTTGTACCACCCACCTTCCAAGTCCCTGAGACGTTAACTTCATTGTGTGTAAAAGCAGTGTTCCACCGCGCACCTTTCAAGCCACTGAGATATCAGCTTTATCCAGAAATACCTGCCTTCATTAATAAAAGCAGTGCTACACTGTGGACCTGTCAAATCACTGAAATATCAACTTTATTTTGTTTGGAATTCCTGTCGTCATTAAAGCAGAGTTACACGGTGCACCTGTCAAGTCACTGAGATCTCAACTTTACTGTGTGAAATTCCTGCCTTCTTTAAAGCACAGCTACACTGCCACCTTTCATGTTGCTGAGGTGTAAACTTTATCTTCTGTAAAAAAAAAAAAAAAAAAAAAAAAAAAAAAGAGAACAAAAAGAAAAAATAACAATAAAGACACACCTATCAACAATAAGCAACACCATTATTTACAGTTGGTGATTGAAAAAAAGACATGTGGAATGAAAAAAAAAAAAAAAAAAAAACCGCACACACACAATTTCCGAAATTGCCATTCAAGTTTGCTGAAACACTACCAGCACAGTTAAACCAGCTCATGAGCCATCTGATCACAGAAAACAGCGCCATGTCATTTTGTGTGGAGGCAGGTCTGGAGAGGCCTGGCAGCTTGTCGCCGCTCCACCCTCCACCGAGCCATCACTCTCCAGTGCTTTTTCCTCCACAGCATCACCCCCCCCCTCCCTCCCTCCCTCTCCACCCCACAGTGTTGGTCTTTGTGGTGTGTGCGTGTGTGTGGAAGCAGACCTGGACAGACCTGCCTTCTTGTTGTCCTTTTTCACGCCATCTCTCCATCTACCAGTGCCTTACCATGCCTCTTCCCCCCCCCCCCCCCCCCCCAACCCCCACACTCTGGCCCTCTCACCCCCATACAACAAGGGTGTCAAGAACTGTGTGCTCAAGCTCCTGATGGTTTTGCATGTGTGTTTGTTTGTTAGGGCAGTGCTCCCACAGGAAAAACATGTATGGCTTGTGCAGGCTACATTAAAAAAAAAATGCAAAAAGAGGGGGGAATTCAGACTTGTGTCTGCGCTTACCTGTTCAAAGAAACCGCGCAGCATGCCTGTATGCCAAGCAGTGAACAGAGAGCTCAGGGAGATTTGTTTCCTGTAAGGTGTGCAGTCTTTGCAGACTGAGGAAGACCTGCTGGTGGCGCCGTGGTTGCAGAGAGGCTCTGCATGAAAGCATGCCTCCCGGTTTTGGTAAACGACACAGGTGTCTTGTTTGGTTGTAAGCTGAGGGCCACGGCTGGCTTTGGTGAAAAAAAAGAGACTACCAGGAACTTGCTGGAAAAGTTACACTAGGGTAACAGTCTTTTGTTGAGAGGGCCACATGCACAGTTTGCGGTTTGTTGTATAAATCCATGAGAGGCCGCAAAGACTGGAGATCCTTGAAAAGTTGTAACAGGTCTGTGAGGACTTTGTGTATGCAAAAGATTTTTTGTATGTGGCACTGTGGGTGACAATTGAAGAAAAGTTTTTTGTTAGTCTATCAGGATCTGTTGATGTAATTTTGGAAAATATATGTAATGAATTTTTTTTTTTTTACTATTAAAAAGAATGATTTTGTATGTAAGGTGAGATAATCTTGCTTATAGCCCAGCGACCGCAAAGGGCCACATCAGGGCTGATTTTGTATGTAAACAGTATAAAAAGCTTTGTTGTAATGAAAAGGGGGAACTCTCTTTTGTTTGTCTGATTGCTTGTTTTGTTGATGTCGCGAGAGCAAGAGTCTGACAAAGGGTCACGGCATAGAGGGGTACATTCAGAACGCCCTGTGCCCCATCATGCCCCTCCCAACCCTCCCACTTCCCCTGCCCCTTCTCCTCCTCTCCCCCTCCTCCAAGCGACCAGCGTCACTGCAATGAAGAAGAGGGAGGACCCCACCTTCATTCACTTCGGTCCCTGTAAGGTAGCTTTTGCTGTCGGCATCCTCTGAGAACTCGTCTGAGGAGGAGGAGGTGTCGTCCACCTCCGACAGTGACTGGACAACACAGACAGAGACAGGTGGAATGAGGAGGAGGAGGTGTCGTCCACCTCCAACAGTGATTGGACAACACAGACAGAGACAGGTGGAATAAGGAGGAAGGTGTCGTCCACCTCCGACAGTGACTGGACAACACAGACAGAGACAGGTGGAATGAGCGGCGTGGGTGCACTGCCACTGAGGTAGCACAGAAGATGGGACAGAAAAAAAAAAAAAAAAATTTAAAGTTGGTAAGTTGGACATGTACACTGATCAAATCACCATATTGTTTATGTCCAACTCACAGCGTCATGGCCACAATCAAGTTAAAAACAGAAGCACATACCCACATACACACTTATACACACACACATAAACAAGCACACTTAACTACAGACAGGCTGGTACAAAGGCACATACATCCACAGTTTCAAGGACCATGAAATTAATTCACTGGAAATCTAGCATCTTGACACGGAGTTATTACCAAACTTTAATAAACATTCTTCCATTTAAACACAGACTCTACCTCAACAAATGCTTGTGCATGCACAATGTCATGAATGGATCAGCTCCGAAGAAAATCATTGAAAGCTTTGTCATTAATAGCAACAGACACACACATAAACTGTCTTTTCCCAGACCTCCAGTAATTTTTATCATCGAATAGTGTATAGTCTGAAGGGATGGCATGGAATAATTTGCCAATCAAGGGTCACTTTCATTATTGCAATCCCTTTTCATTCTCTCTCTCTCTCCTCTCTCTCTCTCTCTCTCTCTCTCTGATGCATTTACAATAATTTATTACTGCTTCATACGTAATAGTAAGATTCATTTACATCTTTGTATGGTAGAAGTTGGGTATTTTTGAAATGATTGTAATTTTCCTTGTTGTATGCTATTCTTGCTTCTTTCTCTTTACGACGGTATGATGCAAAAAC
>JADBJO010000985.1:170000-185000 GCA_016801955.1 Conus betulinus | reverse complement strand
TTCTCACACACACACACACACACACACACACACACACACACACACACACAGAGTGGATCCTAATTACACACATACAGTTTCAGCTTCATCAAGGAGGCGTCATTGCATGCAGCCTAGTCCTTGCGTACAACACCACATCCGCTAAGTTTCAAGACCGCACTGCGCATGATTTAAAGCTGATGGATAAATGAATTAATGACTTAGCTGAGGGAATTTAAGAAGACGGTCTCATCGTAGCTATGACTTAACAGAAGTCTGACCTATGCAGTAGGCCACGCTGGTCAGACCTTAAGCACCTACTAAACATTAGCTGTGCCATTATTATCGCTGTAAGTGTATGTGTACACATGTGTGTATATATCCGCATGCATGGGGTGTGTGGGCATGGGCCCATGTGTCTTTGTCACTGTATGCAGTGTGCGTGCGCATATGCCTGTGTGCATGTGTGTGCGTACTGGTGTGATGTTTACACACATACATTTACAGACTTAGAGGGCCCTGTTTACACGTGCACATTTACACACACACACACACATATAGACACAGGTCCTCCTTTTACGCACACACACCACACATATGATCCTAACTTGTGATCGTGACTGAAGTGTGGACCTCTCTGCGGTCTTTTTGAGCAAGGCAGACAACTCTCTCTGCATGGCCAGCAAGCAGTCCCGCAGTTCTGTGTTCTCCAAAATCAGTTCTCTCGGTGCCGATCTTCATAATTGCTGATCAACACCTGGTACATCTCCTCTTCCTGCCTAAAAAAAAAAAATGTCATAAGCACATCTCACCAGAACAGTACATAGTGTGCACACCACCACAGAACAAAGTACATAGTGTGATACCACACACCAGAACAGTACAGAGTGTGACACCAGAACAAAATGCAGTGCGCACGCCACACCAGAGCATATGAGTGTATTCATATGTATATATATTCTTTTTTCAAGTATGTATGTATGTATGTATTTCTCTTTTTCAAGTATGTATGTATGCCTGCAATCTGGACTACTGTGCATTGTTGTTGATTTGACAAGTTGATGCATTAAAGCAACTGATATGTATGTATGTATGTTTACACACATGTGTGTGTGTTTGAGTATATGTATGTATGTATGTATGTATGTGTACATATAGACACATGCACATATAGATAGATAAATAGAGATAGAAAGACAGATAGATAGGTGTGTGTGTATAGACAGAAAGACAGATAGATCTATATCTGTCTATCTGTGTGTGTGTGTGTGTGTGTGTGTGTGTGTGTGTGTGTGTGTGTGTGTGTGCGCGCGCGTGTATGCCTGTGCATATGGGTGTACATGCTTTGTGTGTGTGTGTGTGTGTGTGTGTGTGTGTGTGTGTGTGTGTGTGTGTGTGTGTGTGTGTGTGTGCGCATGTGAATGTGTGCATGTGCACGTATGCATGTGTGTGTGTGTGTGTGAGTGGTTTGCTTTTGATTATTTGTGGGAAAAGAATGTTCAGAAGATAATATACTCATTATTGATCAGTAATAACAACAACAAAAAAACAAAAGCAGCAGCAGCATCAATTATAATGATGGTGATGATGCTGATAACTGTGGTCACGATCAAAATGATAGTCATGAATATTGTACTAACTGGTTTCAAATGCTAATGAAAACAATACAATGAATAGGAAGAAGAAGAAGAAGAAGAGAGAAGAAGAAGAAGAAGAAGAAAAAAGAGAAGAGAAAGAGGACTGTTCACTGTGTCATATAGTGTGTTTATGTATGCAACATTATGTTCCAGTGTGTGTGTGTGTGTGTGTGTGTGTGTGTGTGTGTGTGTGTGTATATGTGTGTGTGTGTGTGTGTGTGTCCTGCTTAAATTTTTTAAATGTTGAATTATTGAAACTTACAAAGCGCCCTGTAGCCTATGTTGTTAGGATGGGCGCTATAGAAATTGTCTTCATTATCATCATTATTTTTATGAAGAAGAAGAAAGAAGAATTGCAATGAAAGGGAAGTAAGTACAAACAGAAAGCATATCACAAATAAATTAATGTAAGATAATCGATGGACATACAGACATACCACAACTTCTTATTCCCCCCCCCCCCCCCCCCCCAAAAAAAAAAACCCTTCCTGCCACTGGAGCATGTGGAACACATGACATGCCCTACCAATATACCATCTGCCACCATCACCATTCCCATCCCACAGGTGCTCACGTGCCTTTGGATCGTGCACAAGACAACCTCCGCTTTCTCTCCACCCATCCACATCCTCACACCCCCAGGCATCAAAAGCCCACGGTTTCCAAGCTGAGGTCCCCATGCATCTATGATGCACCCCAACAGGAGTTTCTTTCAGGGCGCATCACCAATGCATCACCCCATAAAAGAAAAAATGAAATGAAAGGCAAGGAGTGTAAGACAGCTAGATGTGAATAGCTCAGTTGGTAGAGCGCCGGACTCATAATCTTGGTGATCCTGGGGTTGCAGGTTCGAACCTCCGCCGGGGTGTTTCGGTAGAGGGGGATTTTTCCGTCGGAGTTAACATTGGTTCTGACTCCATTTTCCATACAGTCCTTTCGAATGAGACTATAAACCGAGGTTCCGTGTGTGAACGCACGCATAACATCTTGCACACACGTAAAATCCCATCACCAACATTCAGAGGAGTAGGCCAGTTTGGCTGTTGGTATGGATGACACGTTACACATAGCATGCACCCTACATTGAGAAATGGAAAGAATGAAGGAAGTAAGGAAAATGAGTGATCGATATTGAATGATACTGACTGGATGACATGGGAAACGACTGAATGAAGTGCCAGCTGGCAGCTCTTCAGTCGGCACTACTCAGGTAGGCAGCCCGTAGTGTAAACGAGTGTTGATTGTAAAGCGCTTAGAGCTTGGTCTCTAGCCGAGAATAGGCACTATATAAGTATTCATTACTATTATTATCCTGTTCTACATAGGTCTCCACCTGTTCTACCTGGACCTGAACCTGTCCTGCCCAGGTCTGATCCTATTTCCCTGGCGCACAGACTTGGACAGGCAAGGCCACACTGCATGGGCAGAGGCCTACAGCTCATCTATGAGCACAAAACTCCAGACATGCCAACCCACGTACCCACACACAAAGGCACACACACACACACATGTACGGCCATAAATGTCCATGTTTCAACAGACACAACTCCAAAGAGCAGGCTCCTTACTTGCTCAGTCCTGGTTTCCACTGAGCTCGTCTGCCCTCTATGTTCTGTAGTGTGTTCATCATGTCGATTCCTGACCACACACAACACACACACACATCAATAACTTTACACACATCTACATTTTGCTCTCAATGTACTGCAGTGAGGTCATCATGTCATTCCTGACCACACACACACACACACACACACACACATCAATAACTTTACACACATCAACATTTGCCCTCAATGTACTGCAAAAAAAAGTCATCATGCTCATCCCTGATCAATGTATATAACTGTAAACATATCTCCCTATTGCCCTCTATGTTATGCAATGTCTTCATGATATAGATTTCAAACACACACACACACACACACACACACACACACACACACACACACACACACACACACACACTCACACTCTCAACTCTCAACTCCAGCTCTCATATCTATCCACATATGTGCCGGCACATACATTCTGGGCTGGTCTCTAAAACACACATACACACATAAACATGACACATATACACCCTCAGAACACAGCAGATAATCAAGAAATGGAGAATGTCCAACTTGTACACATTTTTTCTCACAATTAAACCATCATTTACATGCTTCTTATTCTGTAAAGCTCTGAGAACAGATTAACTCCTACACACTTCACTCATTGTAAGCCATCACTGACACACCTCATTCACTGTGAAACTCTCCGACACTGGTCCAACTCATACACACTTCACTCTGTGGAAAACCTGGCCATTTTGAGTCACACCTCATTCACAGCAAAACTCTCTGACACTGTGCAACTCCATTCACACTTCCATCACTGTGGGCCCAGATTTCTGGCCAATTTTGAGTCGTTGACTGGGACAGACACACCAAACACTGTGGGCAGTGTGTGGTCCCCACGTCCACACACACACCACGTACACACATCAGACATACACACACATCAGACATACACACATACACATACACCACATCAGACATACACACCACATCAGACATACACACCACATCACACATACACACCACATCACACATACACACCACATCATACATGCACACCACACACATACACACCACATCACACATACACACACATCACACATACACACCACATCATCACACATACACACCACATCAGACACACACCACATCAGACACACACACACCACATCAGACATACACACCACATCAGACATACACACCACAGTCACACACACCACACATCAGACATACACACCACATCAGACATACACACCACATCAGACATACACACCACATCATACATACACACCACATCAGACATACACACACGTCAGACATACACACCACATCACACCACATCACACACACACACATCAGACATACACACACACATCACACATACATACTACACACACACATACACACCACATGAGACACACCACACCACATCAGACACACACACACACATCAGACATACACACACACATCAGACATACACACCACATCAAACATACACACCATGGCTTTCACACACACACCCTCATCCCACATCAGACATACACACACCATGGCTTTCACACGTCAGACATACACACCATGGCTTTCACATCAGACATACACACCATGGCTTTACACACACACATAGACATACACACACCATGGCTTTCACATACTGGTCCCTATCCCACATCAGACATACACACACACACCATCAGATTTCACATCAGACATACACACCATGGCTTTCACATACTGGTCCCTATCCCACATCAGACATACACACCATGGCTTTCACATCAGACATACACACCATGGCTTTCACATCAGACATATACACCATGGCTTTCACATACTGGTCCCTATCCCACATCAGACATACACACTATGGCTTTCACATCAGACATACACACTATGGCTTTCACATCAGACATACACACCATGGCTTTCACATCAGACATATCCACCATGGCTTTCACATACTGGTCCCTATCCCACATCAGACATACACACACCATGGCTTTCACATCACATGGTCATACCCCCATGGCTTTCACATCAGACATACACACCAAAGCTTTCACACACTTCATGCTGTGCATGTCACCACCACCCTCTTTACAGTGATCACTACACTATCCAATCTTTACAACCAACATCACACCACTCATCAACATTTCAGCTAACATTACACCACTCACCAACATTACAACCAACATTACACCACTCACCAACATTACAACCAACATTACACCACTCACCAACATCACAACCAACATTACACCACTCACCAACATCACAACCAACATTACACCACTCACCAACATCACCAACCAACATTACCACCCACTTTACAGTCACATGACATCACAACCAACATTACACCACTCAGAATGACATCCAACTTTACATCATTGACACACAAGTCACCATGAGAATAACAGATAACTCATTCACTTTACAGTCATTATGACATAACTCATCCACTTTACAGTCATTGTGACATAACTCATCCACTTTACAGTCATTGTTTACCACTTTACAGTCATGATGACATGAGACTCATCCACTTTACAGTCAAATGACTAACTCCCACTTTACAGTCACAAAGACATAACTCACCCACTTTACAGCCATTATGACATAACTCACCCACTTTACAGTCAGAATGACATAACTCACCTACTGTACAGTCTGAATGACATAACCCGCCCAGTTTACAGACTGAATGACATAACCCACCAAGTTTACAGTCTGAATGACATAACCCACCCACTTTACAGTGACAATGACATAACTCATCCACTTAACAGTCATTATGACATAATTCACCCACTTTACAGTCAGAATGACATAACTCACCCAGTTTACAGTCATAATGACATAGCTCACCCAATTGACAGTCAGAATGACATAACTGTACAGTCAATATAACTCACTCACTGTACACTCAGTATGCCACCACTCACTGTATAGCCAGTACACCACTCACTGTACAGTCAGTACACCACTAACTGTACAGTGAGTACACCACTCAGGGTAGAGTCAGTACACCACTCACCCACTTTACGGTCAGGGTTCTTGTCCATCAGCAGCTGGTGGAGTCTGTCCTTCAGTTTGTTGATCTCCCTCTCCTTCTTCTTCAGCTCGTGTTTGAACTGCAGGTCCTTGTGATGCACCACCGACTGCAGACATTTCACCTGCAACAGTCACACCATGAGGACTGCAGACATTTCACCTGCAACAGTCACACCATGAGGACTGCAGACATTTCACCTGCAACAGTCACACCATGACGACTGCAGACATTTCACCTGTAACAGTCACACCATGACGACTGCAGACATTTCACCTTCCAACAGTCACACCATGACGACTGCAGACATTTCACCTTCCAACAGTCACACCATGAGGACTGCAGACATTTCACCTTCCAACAGTCACACCATGAGGACTGCAGACATTTCATTTCACCTGCAACAGTCACACCATGACGACTGCAGACATTTCACCTCCAACAGTCACACCATGACGACTGCAGACATTTCACCTGTAACAGTCACACCATGACGACTGCAGACATTTCACCTGTAACAGTCACACCATGACGACTGCAGACATTTCACCTGTAACAGTCACACCATGATGACTGCAGACATTTCACCTTCCAACAGTCACACCATGACGACTGCAGACATTTCACCTGTAACAGTCACACCATGACGACTGCAGACATTTCACCTTCCAACAGTCACACCATGACGACTGCAGACATTTCACCTCAAACAGTCACGACTGCAGACATCGCACGATCCTGAAACGCAACTTTGGACCCCAATGCCTGAGAGCTCTCCTATTTCAAAAAGAAGTTGCAGTCCTCTTCCCATACAATCTACTGCAGTACAGGTATTTAGGATTTTTCTATCGCCTTCAAAAAGGATGTTATTACTGTGGTGGGCCAACGAATCAACAGCAACTTGTTCCTCAATTTACGTGCTAAATTAGCAGAACACTACGCATTTGGGCTTGATTGTCGTCAGTTCTCTCTCTCAATTTTTTTTTTTCTGACTTCCTGGGTCACTTACGTCAAACAGCATGTCAGTTCATTTTACAATACAAACCTTGGTCACTTTAGGTCAAAAGTCTGTCAGTTCTTTACTTTTCTTTCTTTCTTTCTTTCTATGTACGCAGGCTGATACTCCTGCGGACACTGCCTGTATAGACAGACAGTGGAGTTTTGTGTATATGACCGTTTTTTTTTTCCCCGCCATTAAGGCAGCCATACTCATCTTCGGGAAGGTGCATGCTATGTGTAACATGTCATCCATACCAATGGCCAAACTGGCCTTCTCTTCCGAAAATTAGTGATGGGATTTTATGTGTGTGCTAGATGTTGTGCGTGCATTCACGCAGAGAACCTCGGTTTATAGTCTCATTCGAAGGACTGTGTAGGGAATGGAGTCAGAACCAATGTTAACTCTGAGGGAAAAATGCCCCTGCACCGAAATTCGAACCAACAACCCCAGGATCACGAGTCTGGCGCTCTACAACTGAGCTATTCTGGCCCCCAGTCTGTCAGTTCATTTTTCAATACAAACTCTGGTCATTTAGGTCAACAGTCTGTCAGTTCATTTTTCAATACAAACCCTGGTCATTTAGGTCAACAGTCTGTCAGTTCAATTTTCAATACAAAGTTTGGTTACTTGGGTCAACAGTCTGTCAGTTCATTTTTCAACACAAACCTTGGTTACTTAGGTTGACTGTCTAGTTCATTATACAATACAAAGCCTGGTCATTGAGATCAACAGCAGTTTATTATATAACACACAGCTAGGTCACTTAGGTCCACACTCTTGTTCTCTCTCTCAGACAACAAGAACAAGAGTCTGAATGCTAGACATGTGACAGAATCAGTCAGCCATTCACACTGTCCTGATGTCCGAGACTGACCCCAAACTTTACCTCGTCTTTCTCTGCTTTCAACTTGCTGCTGGTCGTCTTGTGGCGTGAAGACAGCTGCCGCAACTTCTCCTTTTCCTGGGCCAAGGCTCTCTCCACTGATTCCAGTTGCCGGGCGACCCGTGACACTGCCGCCTTGTGGTGATCCCTCTCACCAGACAGTCGCTGAATTCTGCACACACACACACACACACACACACACACACACACACATCGTCATCAGTGTTTCTTCAGTGGGCAGTCACTGAACTCTGTCTATACCCACCACCCACACACATCTGAGTTTTCTTCAGCGGGCAGTTGCTGATCTATGTCTATATCCACCACCCACACACATCTGAGTTTCTTCAGTGGGCAGTCGCCGAACTCAGCACACACCCATCACAGTCACTGAACTCGGCCCACACCCACCACCCACACACAGTTGCTGAATTCTGCACACATGCATCACCCACACACAGTCAGTGTTTCTTCAGCAGGCAGTAGGTGATTTGTGACACCTTAGCTGGGGGAAAAAAAAAAAACCTTATGGAGTCAAAATTTAGGGAAAAGATGGAGGGAATAATGAAATAATAATAAAGTTTATAAAAACCTTTTGGTGGTAGTTCTCACCCAATTTTCACATGGGCTTCCTGTCTACACTGTCCTCTTCTCTTCACTTTGACAATGGGCCTATGGCTTGAAATGTCAGTGTCTACCTTCCAAAGGGTTCAACTACCACCAAAAGGTTTTTATAAACTTTATTATCATTTCTTCATTTTCACCACAAAAAACCCTGCAGTCAACTTTTGTATCTTCCTATGATGGAGGGAGTTGGGTGTTATTAAGAGTGGACAGTCGGGTTTTCATCTCAAAATATTGTAACCCTTTACTCCTTTTGCTGACAAATGTGGATTTGAAAAGGAAAATACAACGTTCACTACATGTAACTGCCAGGATTCACCTGGCTGACTCTGGGCCTTATGCTGCAACACTTACATCAACATCACTCCAAAATTAAATGGCTCCTTTCAAAGCCTATGTTATTTCAAAACAAATGTTGACATTCTGGATTATCTTTTTTTTTTTCTTCAGAAAGTAAGGAATTGCTTTTAAAAATAAGGCAACTCCAGTAGCTATATATGAACCACACGCTCCACCAATGGTGGCCAAACAGTCCAGTAGTTTTATTCTAACCACGCACTCCATACATGGCGGCCAAACATCCCAGTATCATATTCGAACCACACACTCCACAGATGGCGGCCAACAGACAAGAGAAGGTCAGACCACAGTTTTTACACACACACCAGACTGTTCCCACGTGTCAAGAGTATATTCCATGCCACTCCTCCTAATTTCTTTTTTTTTTTTTTTTTTTTTTTTTTACTATTTCCAGCCATCACAACCATTTTCTGCGGTCATATTGTGCAGTTTAACTTTTACAAATATAAAATCTGAAGACATTTAGCTATATGCAGACACAAACTGTGATGACTTTTCATGCCTATTTTCACTTTGTGATCACCAAACTATCATAATCCAACTTCAATAAACAATTAGCACTGCACTGAGCATGCTGGTCAGAATCAGACGACCAGGACGAGAGGTGTCAGACCTTTGAGAAGAGGATAGTCACAACAGTCTGATGTTCTGAAAGGTTTCCACTGCAATGACCGACACAACACTAACATCCTGGAAAGAACCGTCCACTGCCTTCAACACATGCAACATGAAATAACAAAGCACAAGTCATCAGCCACCACGGTGACGTAATTAGATTCGTGGAGTCTCGGCTTGGAGGTCAAGGATTCGATTCCCGTCAGAACTATATGAGAATTTTCTGCCCCGACCGGCTCCCATGCAGAGCTGAGTTTGCTAAAAGCTCGACTGGGAAGACTGGGGCCACACAGTCGAGTGTCATCCACTTAACAGGTGCATCACCGACAGTGTTGCTCAAATTTCATGACCAACACTGCACGTGTCTGTATCTCTTGGGCCTGGTCATCAGGATATATTATGAAAGAGTACAGTCCTGTCATGTAGTCACAGACCAGAATGGAAATCCGAAGCATCATCTACATCATCCTCATTCTCATCAATCAGCATACATAAAAAGTCTCAAATTCTGTGGCCCTTCAAGCCCTGCACTCATGGTGACCTCTGCTTCAATGTCCTCTCCATGCCTACGGCCTTGGTTTGATTATGTCGGGGAAACCAGTATCAGCAAATTCACAGAGGCTGTCATTGGATGGACGTGGTGGCGCTCACCAGTGGGAAAGCTCACTCACACCAGCTCTGGGACTAAGCAATTGTCATCAGTAGGGGGATTAGTAGGTGGTCTCCTGTGTAAGTGGGATCAGAACAGGTGCCACTGAACACCACCGAAGTGACTTGGGCAGCAGCAGCAGTGTCTCCTCCGGTGGGTTGCCTCTTGATGACTTGCTACAGACTGCTCCCTGTGGACTGCCAGTGCCAGGGCTGCGGCGGGCCAGGTCGGGCTGTGGCTGTGAAGGGGGGGGGGGGGGGGGGGGGGGGGGGGGGGGGTTGGAACAAGTGGTATGGGTACAGTGCTACTGAGGTAGCACAGAAGATGGGACACCAAAAGAAAAAAGTAACAAATCAAAAAAAAAAAAAAAAAAAAAACAAAATAACAATACAAGAAAACAAGTTCATCTTGATGTGTGACCTGTTCTCCAGCTCCTCTCTGTTGGCGTAGACCCGCTGGTAGCAACGGAAGAAGTCATAGGCTCTGTTGATGAGGCTGCACACGTCGGGCTGTCCTTTGTGACTGCCTGTCACTGTGTGGCAGGCCCAGCAACTGAAGCTCCTGCACACAACCACCAGCAACACACTAGAACAGATTTCTGACTGCCAGTCTTCTGTGAACAATACAACACTGTCTTTAAGGATGCTCAGAAGATTTCATAAGAAGAAAAAAAAAAAATAAAAATAAAAAACAGAACAAAAACCTTCAAGTCATAGACCATCTTCAGGACTTGTGACATAAAACGTAAGACAAATAAATATGTATTGGCAATGACATATGAAAACATATACGCAAACAGACGAATACGTGTTCAAAGGCGAGTGTGTGTGCGTGCGTGCCTGCCTGCCTGCCTGCGTGTGTGTGTGCCTGTGTGCGTGCCTGCACGCACACTTGCTCATGTGTATGTGTATGCATGCACGCATGTGTGTGTGTGTGTAATGAGGAAAAGGAAAAAGAGAGGCAAACAGAGGGAAAAGGCAAACAGAAATAAGAGAAGAAGAGAGAGTGGTAGAGAAGGAGTCTTATGCTTGGAAGAGGGCGCTTGAGGTTGTGCATGAAAAAAAAACAAACACAGGACTGAACGTCTGAAGGGTGTGTGTGTGGATTGGGTGGGGGGGGGTGGTTGAGCGGAAACTCCTACAAATAAAAAATAGGTGCATATGGATTGTCCACATGTGCATGTGTCTACGAGTGTGCATACTTGGAAGGTGGAGATGGTGTTTGGGGTGTATATATTATGCTCTACATGTTATGTTATAAATATCCTGTGCATGGGGTGTGAATGTAAAGATGGTGGGATGGGGAAACTGGGGGGGGGGGGGGGGGGGGGGTAGAGAGAAAGGGATGGCACAATAACACATACTGCACAACAGTCCTTTTTCTTTTTTTTTTCGTTTGCTGTCCCATCTTCTGTGCCACATCAGCGACAGTGGCCGTGTACCCATGCCACTCATTCTGACACCCTGTCCACAGCCACAACCCGGCCTGTCCTACCACAGCCCCAGTACCGGCAATCCAAAGGGAGCAACCAATGTCAACCCACTGGAGGAGACACTGTACTGCTGCCGTGTTATTTTGATATTCAGTGGTGTCTGTTCTGATCTAACATACACAGGACACCACCTACTAAGCCCCCTACTGATGACAATAATTGCTTAGTCATGGAGCCGGCGTGAGTGAACTCTCCCTCTGTAGAAGTAATGAAGATCATGTATAAACTGCGACAGTGCCACATTTTACTTTGATAGCAACCACAAGTGGACAGACTGACCGCGGTAGGGCTAGGAGTATTGACGCTCATCTCAGACTCGAGAACGGTAATCAAGTTGTTACCACAGCTAATTAAAAGCAAAAGAACAAAGTTCTAAATTCTGTGGCCCTTCATGCCCTGTTCTCACGGTGACCTCAGTTTTGATATCCTCTCCACATCTATGGCCTTGGTTCGATTCCATCGTGGTTCCCCGAAGATGGGAGTATGGCTGCCTTAACAGTGGGATAAAAAACGGTCATACACACAAAACTCCACTGCCTGTCCATACAGGCAGTGTCCGCAGGAGTATCAGCCTGTATATGCAGAAAGAAAGAAAGAAAGAATTCCATCGTGGTCACTGGTTTGGGCACATTCATGGGCACTGTTGCTGGAAGAGAGTTCGCTCACGCCGGCTCCGTGACTAAGCAATTATGGTCATTAGTAGGGGGCTTAGTGGGTGGTGTCCTGTGTATGTTGGATCAGAACAGGCGCCACTGAACACCACTGAAGAGACTCTGCAGCAGTGAAGTGTCTCCTCCGGTGGGTTGCCTCTGGTCGGCTTGGCATTGACTGCTCCCTGTGGATTGCCAGTAGCGCGGCTGCAGCAGGCCGTGCTGAGCTGTGGCTGTGGACGGGGGCTTGGAATAAGCAGCATGGGTGCTACGCCACTGACAGCAAACTAATACAAAATGAAATAAATAAATGAATAAATAAAATACCACAGCTAAACTCAGCATCCATTTTTCATGAAGTACACCACATTTCGTGTTGACTGCACTATATTCAGGGCTGCTAGACAGGTTTGTTTGACAACTGCTGGTTTCCTGGAAGCTGGTTGCAGGCAGGTTCAGGCTGGCAGGAAGATCAGGAAGAGGCAGTGCCAGTCACAGGGGTGTTAAAATTGCTGACGCAGCTGCTGCTGCTGCTGCTGCTGTTTATCAACTCACCTGGTTCAAAAAGCTGACACAGCTGCTGATGTTGGAGTCCGAGCAGAAGATTTCCTGAGGACGGGCGAAGGGCCCCTGTGACTGACCATCGCCGCTGATGTCCAGAGGAAGTTCTTCGCCAGGCGTCTCCAACTTGTGGGCAGCTCCGGGACTGGTGTAGAAGGACAACAACTTCCAGTCTGCCATTCTGAGACACACACATACGCGCACACACAATAACATCAACTAGTGCTTGAAACGCGTGGTATATCCTGCCAAGTCAGTGTGAATGGCACCAGGTCAATGTGAAATGGCACCAAGTCAATGTGAATGGCACTGTTTCAATATGAATGACACCATGTCAGTGTGAACGGCACTACGTCAATGTGAATGGCACCATGTCAATACGAATGACACCATATCAGTGTGAATGGCACCAAGTCAGTGTGAATGGCACCATGTCAATGTGAATGGCACCATGTCAGTGTGAATGGCACCATGTCAATGTGAATGGCACCATGTCAACGTGAATGGCACCATGTCAATGTGAATGGCATAATGTCAGTATGAATGGTATAATGTCAGTGCGCTGCACCTAACTATACCCCCAGATCTGTGTTAGCCAGCGCATTCGCTTACAATCATTATTTCCATTATTATCATTACCAAGAACACTTCAACACCTAATCAACTGCATGCCCTAAGCATTTATAACATTTATGAATAAGAAAACATCAAATTACAAGCCAAGTAACTGGGAACAAACAATACACAAAAACACACCCCACAGTCACAGGGTTGCTCACATCCACTCCACTCACATGTTCCTACCCTATGTTGCCCTCTCTCTCTCTGTCAGATAGGAAAAGAAAATTTTTCAAGTTTGAAAAGTGCTGATGTGGGAGATTGTTTCAAATCAAAGGGAGCTGACTGGCAAAAGAACACAGCTCAAAAGTCTCAAGATGAATAAAGAGAATGTGGATGAGTATACAAAATTCGTGTGATGGGCAATACAAATGCAACAGATCAGTCGGACACTGAGAAAAGGTAGACTCAAAGGATTATATCAAAAGAAGTTTTTAAAATTACAAAATACTTTACGATAATGTTTCGGAACTTATTTCACTTTATCAGATCTCCTGTCCTTAAAATTTATGAGTCTCATGTACTCATGATTTTTTGATAGTAATTTCACTCAGTTGTCTTGATTCTCTGTACAATATATTGATTTTATGTGCTCAAGATCTCATGTACTGTGTAGCTGATCTGTCTTTTTTTGCTCCTCCGCACAGCTTATAATTTTGCATACTGGTGATTTTTCATGTACTGTGTAGCTGATGGTATCATGAACAAATTAATTAGTTGTGAACCATCTTGGAACAGCCATAAATTTAATTCAGTTACCTTTTAACATCAATTCAGTTTTCTGAAGTCAGACAAGGACTGCATAGTGTAATTCAGTTATTCACATATCTCTCACATCACTTTGGTAACATGAGTTCTACAGCACTAGTTCATATTGAGATACGGAGAAACTTGAACGAGGAAAACAATCTTAGACCATATTAACAACACACAACACGTTTGTGCTGTGATTCTACTGAGATACGGAGAAACTTGCAGGAGGAGAACAATCTTAGACCATATTAAAACACACAATGTTTGTGCTGTGATACTACCTGAGATACGGAGAAACTTGAAGTAGGAAAACAATCTTAGATCATATTTAAAAACACACAATGTACTGTGATACGACGACTGAAGTGGCACAACTCTGAAAACGAGTGTAAGTAGAACGTTCTCCGTTTCCCCTTCCCTGCCCACCCCAACATCTGCTATCTTGCCTTCTTTAGGAAGAGTGTCCAATCATTAGATGGAGACGCTTGGTAAATCTTACAAAATGGATAATAGGCTGAATGTTAGAGGGGGTGGACGGATTGGGGTAGAGCCTTTTCTTTCT
>JADBJO010000985.1:97500-160000 GCA_016801955.1 Conus betulinus | reverse complement strand
TGGCTGTAGTATTGTTGTAGTAGTATTGTCAGACTGTGTGTCATGTCAATAGATAGAGACAGTGAGAATAGAAAAGATCGTACAGGTGACGTAGACTTCACTGTGCTATTGTTAGTCTGTGTAATGTCTGTACATACTGTCAGAACAGAACAGATCGTACAGATGAGGTAAACAGACTTCACTGCGTTCAGATCAGTCTGTGTCATGTCTATAGATACTGACTGTCAGTGCAGAATGGATCCTACAGTTGAGCAAAGGACAGCGCACAGTTCAACCGTTAATCATTAGGTAGACCTTACCACCCGACCCCACACAGTCTGTTAAGGAGCTGTCAAACTCACACTAGAAAAAGAAAACTCACAACAGGCAGCCAAGTCCTTGTACACTCCCAGATTAAGCGAACGAACGACAAAGTTACTGAAAAAAAAGTGAAAAATTCAAATACACTACAGAAAACAACATGGACTCCGCCTTGGCTCAAGACTGTGTCAGGCCAATTGACAATGGCTAGAACACCACAAGGCTACATCAAAATGTTATGCTCTGCATAGTTATGCGGGGATTGTCTTCAGTTGTGACAAGCTCCTAGCATAACACTATCAGTCTCCAAAATCCCCCTGAAGTTGGAGTGTGGCTGCCCACATGGTGGGGGTAATCAAAAACGGTCACACACGTAATGTTCTCATCCCTAGATGATGTATTTGTAGCATAGTGTTCAAGCACTTCAGCTGTTCGGATGATCCCTGGAGTCTTTAAGCCATGGTACGACGGCAACAGCAGCAACAACAACATGGACAAATGGGCAGTGCAGAAGGACAGTTTAAGTAAATTCTGGACAGTGTGAACAAGGTTGGACCAGCGCTTTGGGCTCATGCGTAGATCAGACATCTGCTAAGTCGTAGCCACGAGACCCTCTTCTTAAAATGCTCTCATCCTAGTCATTGATTCATCTATCCATCAGTTTAAAATCATGCGCAGTATGGTCTCGAAACTTAGCGGATGTGATGCAGCGTACAGGAACTTGTCTGTATGTAGTGACACCTTGCTGAAACTGAAAATGAAACTGGACAGTGTGAATAGGTTTCACAACCTAATTTACACACACACTCACACACACACACCCACACACACAATTGACATGTCATACAATTGCTGTAAAACAAAACAGTTTACAAAAGTTTTCAGGTGAATAAACCACACACACAGACACAAAAAGAAACCATAGACGACGGTAAAGAAAAAAAAAAAAAAGGAAGAATTAAAAGAGGGCGACAGAAGAGAACGTTACTGACACAACTGTCAGAATGCGGGGCAGCTGTTTGTACTGGAAAGAGTCCCAAGTATTACCGCGAACTTCACTGTGCCAGATCTTTCCACGCTATGTCCATAGATACTGACTGTGGTTACAGAATAGATCCTACAGCTGAGGATAGGGGAGTTCACTGTGTGTCATGTTATATCTGTAGATACTGACTGTGGTAACAGAATAGATCCTACAGCAGAGGGCAGAGGAATTTATTGTGCCATGTTGTGTCCATGGATACTGACTGTGGCTACAGATTCGATCTACAGCTGAGGATAGAGGAGTTCACTCCGTCATGTTATGTCCATGGATACTGACTGTGGTAACAGAATAGATCCCACAGGCAGGGAAAGAAGAGTGGAGTCTCTGCATGGTCATCCCACGTCATGTCAACAGATTCCAGTTGTGAGAACCAGAACATAATCATTTCACTGTTTGGGAAAGAATTCACTGTGCTACTATCGCTGCACGACATGTGCGTCCGTTCCATACTCACAGCAAACACTCACCGTCCTTCACACCTGCTACTGTCCTGTATCAATGGTCAGGGGGCGTAGTCCATGAAAAGTCCATTCACTTCTGTCCTTTGTCAGTGGTCAGGAGAAATCCACAGCCCTGGGACTGTAATGGTGCGCGTTATACCATGACCATTTCTCCCCCCTGACTGAAATTTTCCTCCACATTAAGATCAGCGTACGAAGCTTTTACTCCAGAGTGAAACTTTTCTTGCGAGATTTTTTTTTTTACCCCCAAGACTGGTCAGTTTTACCACAGACACACACACACACACTCTCGTCGGCCGGCAGAATCTTTACGTCAGGGCTGCCTTTCTCCCGGTCCGTCTCTCTAAGAGCTCAGCACCTATGGGTCGTCCGTTGTGTGGTCTCTTGATCACTGGCGGGGGGTGGTCAGTTCTGGTGGCTGCACCTGACAAGGTCTTAAGCAAACAGGGTCTCTGATAGCCGTGACCTGCCGTGGGACAGGAGATTAGTGTCCCTCTAATCCCCACACACCACCACGCTTCATCGGCCCTGAGTGTACGTACGGGTGGCCTGTTACTACCACACCCAACAGATGGCCCAGATGGGCTGGCGACCAGGTGGACACCCAGAGTGCAGGTCCTTGCCTGTGACGTAACCACGGTGGCGGGGATTTGTGGCGGTGGGTGGATGGGTGGGTGGGTGGTAACTGACCTCTTTTCCCTGACTTTGAATCGTGGGAAGGAGGTGGGAGTGAGGTGGGGGAAGGCAGGTTTTCATGCCCCTCTCCTTTTCCCCAGTCCTCTCAGGAAGACGGAGGGGAGGAGGGGAGGCAGGGGAACAGCTGCTATTCTGCATTTGATGACGGGGAGTGGGACAGGCATAGCCCGGCCTACCCCCCCCCCTCCCCCCCCCCCCCCCCGGGTGAAAGGACAGGGTTTGCGCGCGCGCGTGCGTGTGTGTGTGTGTGATTACAACTGCCTCCCCCCTCCCACCCTGACTTTAATGAAGGGAGAGCAGGTCCATCAGCCATGTTTTTGCTTACCTCTGTGGTTGCACACCAAAAATTGATTCGTCAAGGCCTTGCTTAAGGGATTAATTATTTATAGCCAGGCACGATCAGATTGTTTTTGAGAATGTTGTATTGTCTCTGAAAGTTGATGTACCTTCTTTTCTTTCATATGGTAATCAAGGTACAAGCCAGGTGTCTCTTTTTCCTCGAGATCATCACCTTCCTTCCACATCAACCCACCGATGTCCCACCTCAACACATCAGTGTCTCTTTCTCCTTTAGTTCATCACCTACCTCCCACATCAACCCACCAACGCCTCTTTCACTGTTGGATCTTGCTGGCATGGAGACCTTCAAGACCATTAAGAGTCATCAGGTGCCAATTTGCGAATCACAGCTGGACGCTCACGGGGAAGACCTCCCAGCTGTGTACAGCCCACAGTGTATTCAAGCTGACTCTCACAGCTGAGGTCAACATGCATGCCAAAGTAAAGACATGAGACCTGAGCCGGTGGACAAAGCCTGAAATAATTCCAGAGAGTGCTAGAGATGACATCACCCCCCCCCCCCCCCCCGGTGGGCTCCAGGGCCAGTGGCTGTGAGGGTTTGGGGGTTATGCCTCTGACAGGGCCAACGGTTATTATGTCCCTTGACAGGGCCAATGGCCGTGAAGGCTTAGGGGTTATGCCCCCTGACAGGGCCAATAGCTGTGGGGGCTTTGGGGTTAAGTCCCCTGAAGCTGTTTTATGCTGTTGTTTTGTTTTCGGAATTTTACACTCTTGTTAGGCTGGCGGTATGCTCAGGCCATTGTGCATCCCAACAATTCTTGATGGCTGACTTGTTGCCAATGTTCCTGCCATCTCTTCTGTTCTTTGTCTTTGAAACATTTTGAGACAACACACATTTTTTAACCACACTTGTATTTGGAGGCGCCAGCAGAAGCTTTGACAAACCAAACTTGGGTGAAATCATTAACTGTGATAACTTGAAACCTGATGCTCTCAATTTTATTGATTTTTTTTTTCTGTCTCATGAGATCTGATTGGTGAGAATGGGGATGATGAAGATGATGCTATGAGGCAACAGTACTGAAACAAGAAGCATGCACAGATATGGTGCTGCCTGTGAGTGTCTTCAGCTAACACAATGGTTTTGCTCTCAGTATAATAACCTGCCACAGAACTAGTTACCACAGAATGCTGGCATCTTCGCCAAGCACACAAATAAACATTACAATGTTTCACCCCACCTGCACGTTTGTGATCAGTTGAGATTGCACAGAACAACTGGTAAAGTAGCAATGTAAGGTATCAGATGCCTTGGTTACTGCTGTGGAATTGCAGGTACCCTGGTCTTAGGTTCAATCCCGGAGGGAGAGCTCACTCACGCTGGCTCAGAGACTAAGCAGTTATTGTTGTCAGTAGGGGACTCAGTGGGTGGGTCACCTGTGTAGGATGGATCAGAACAGGCACTGCTGAACACCACTGAAGTGACTCAACAGCAGTGCAGTGTCTTCTTCGGTGGGTTGCCTCTTGACAACTTGACACCGACTGCTCCATGTGGATTGCCAGCGCCAGGGCTGCGGCGTGCCGAGCGGGGCTGTGGACAGGAGGTTGGTATGAACGGCGTGGGTGAAATGCCACTGAAGTAGCACAGGTGACCGCCAAAAGAAAACAAAAAACGAATTAATAAAAGGCGATATTGGAAAGCCAGCTGTTAAATTCTGTTAACTTTTGTGGTTTACCTCCCAATTCAGCACCATCTTTATTTGGGGCCTGCGTCCATGTCAGTTACTTAATGTGTACCTGTGTTCTACTACACGCTTCACACCGACATAGGTACTGACGTTCATCTCCATCCATGCACCCTTGTGGTAGCACCTAAAGACAATACAGTCTTTCTCTGTTACAATGTGTCATTTACTCCAACACCATCCTCCATACTGATGGAATGTTCCACTGATGCTGGCACGCACCCTCACTCACAGCCCCCAAAAGTCTATTACAACAAAAATTGTACTGTCTCTTACAGTTTAACATGCTGTCTCAATAATAAACTGACTTCAAACATAGCACACACCACACACACACTACTACACACACACACACACACACACACAGGCACATACCCTCACTCACAGCCCAGAAAGTCTTTTACAACAAAACACTTTTGTAGCCGACATCAATAACACACACTTTGAACATAACACACACACACACCACTTGGCACATTCTGTCCTAATCCAGCCCGGAGATGCAGACCCCACCAAGGCATCAATAATCCTTTGCACTGAGCTGACCTCCGACCTCAGTCTCTGGAATCGGGTGTCTGTGATGTCTGTGCTTCTTCTTCTTCTTCTTCTTGGAACTCTTTCTGGACTTCTCATGTCTGCCTGCTCTCTTCCCCCTGTCGGAGGAGGCGCTGCCACTGTCAGAGTCAGAGTCTGAAAAATCCGAGTCGTCGTCACTGTCACCATGTCTTCTCTTGCTCTTTTTCCGCTCTTTGTGGGACTTTTTCCTCCGGTGTGGCGATCTTGACCGCTCACGTCTGCAACAGAAATGGGTGATATATTGTAAGGTATGCAAAAGAAAACCACACACAACTCAAAAGTAATATTATCGCTAGTTCTCATATATTGTGTGTTTTACAACGTAAGCTTACCTAAATGTTAATCAGTGGTATGGTATCTCAGCTGTTTTCCATGTACGTTTGTCATGCAAGTTTGTGTCCTACAGATGTGTGTCACTTATGAGTTGAAGTCCCTGTGGTCTGTCTTCTTTTGGCACATCTGTAATTTCTCAACTTATCTGATTAACTCTCTTGTCAATCGGGCGCCCGCTAGCGCCCAACCGGAAATCACACAGCCAAAACGCTGAGTGCCTGCCAGCGCCCGGTAAAACACGTGGCAACAATGGGCGCCCCATGTTTCTCGTAGAAAAGAAAGTCTCACGAGAACATGATTTCCTTCTTCCTTTAGCCATTTTCTACCGTCTGCAAAAAAACGCGCGAGTCGATGCGTGCCGTGGTTCTCGAGTTACGAATTTTTAAAGTTTTGAAGTCGAAATGCGGTTTTTCACCATGGCTTACCTTGATTTCTGCCGTTCTATAATGAGATTTAGTGATGGAGATACTGTGATTTGTAGAATTTACGGCATAAGACTTAGTGAAAGTGCTGGGTGATGAAGCTTAGAGTGACCTAGATTTCGACTGGGATGAGTTCAAGGTATGATGAGCAACGATTCGGAAGAAAGTTCTGAAGAAGATTTTTTTTTTTTCCCCCCGAGTAAATGGCTCATGTGACATTCTTCAAACTTACGATATAGCAACATATATATATTCGTAGGAATTTTTTAAAATTATTTTCATTTCATTCTTTCCTTTCCTCTCTTTTTAAATTATTTTTTTAATTGAGTAACCATGTTCGAATTACGGAGTTACCTATCTTGCCGATGGTTTTCGGTGTTACTAAGCTCGGATAAGTGCATACTGAAGAGGGTTAAAATCTGACATTGAAAAAAAAAAAAGAGAGGACGAGAAAAACAGACGATGTGGGACAGAAATGGGCGATGTGGGACAGAAATGGGTGATGTGGGACAGAAATGGGCAATGTGGGACAGAAATGGGCAATATGGGACACACATGGGCTATGTGGGACAAAAATGGGCAATATGGGACACAAATGGGTAATATGGGACAGACACTGTTGATATGGAACACAAATGGGTAATAAGAAATGGGTGATGTGGGACACAAATGGGTACTATGGGACAGAAATGGGTGATGTGGGACACAAATGGGTAATATGGGACAGAAATGGGTGATGTGGGACACAAAATGGGTACTACGGGACAGAAATGGGTGATGTGGGACACAAATGGTACTACGGGACAGAAATGGGTGATGTGGGACACAAATGGGCGATGTGGGACACACACTGGTGACTGATGTCTGCACCAGAAATGGGTGATGTGAGATTGCTTCCCTTATCATGGCCTTTCTCCTCTCCATATTTATATACGGTGAAATACTGACTGGGGCAAGCAAAATCTGAGCTGTTGTCAGATACTTGAGAATTATCTTTTTAGTTACCGCTCCACCAGTTGAAGGCGAACCTAAATTCTGTTCCCATATGGGTTGAGTGGAAGGCTTGAGCATCAAGATGCTGCGTTTGGAGGCATCAATTAAGCATTAGTGAAAAAAAAGAGCGCCACAAAAGACGCTCTGAAGGCCTCACTGAAGTGCTGTAGCATCACCCCTGCCCCCTAGTAAGAAGCTTCTCAAGATCGCTTAACCTGGCGTGCCATGATCAAATCTAGAGTGAAAGACTTTGAAACGAGGCGAGCGAGAGCGAAAGCGCAGGAGCAAAAAACTTCAGCTTCAGAAAAACACAGCCAGCACCACTTTTCATTGCCTCAATGTGTATTGCAAATTTGTTGACTTATTGCCTCACAATCCGTTCAATGAAATTTACACATTTGTTGGCTTACTGCTTCACAATCCATTCAATGAATATTACCCATCTGTCGGCTCATTGCCTAACAATTTGTTCAATGGCTATTACACATGTTGGTTTACTGCTTCACAATCAATTCAATGAATATTACACATTTGTTGGCTTATTACCTCACAATCAGTTCAATGAATATTACAGATTTGTTGGCTTATTGCCTCACAATTCGCACAATGAACATTACACATTAAATTTTGTTGGCTTACTGTCTCACAATTCCCACAATGAACATTACACATTAGTTGGCTTACTGCCTCACAATCAGTTCAATTAATATTACACATTACTTGGCTAACAGCCTCACCATCAGCTCAATGAATATTGTACATCAGATGGTTTACTGCCTGACCATCAGCTCAATGAACACTATTAGATGGCTTACTCAGTTACTGCCTCATAATCAGCTCAATGAACATTTTACATTTGCTGGCTTACTGCCTCACCATCAGCTCAATGAACACTATACATTAGATGGCTTACTGCCACATAATCAGTTTAGTAAACATTACATGTTACAACCTATAAGCCTTGCAAAGAACAGTACCATTTAGATTAATTGCTTCACAACAATTTGGATGAATACGACCAGAAAAGTTAACACACCTTCTCTCTTTTGTTTTGGCTTTCTTTTTCTTCTTTTTCTTGTCGTCATCTCCAGGTTTCTTGTTGGCAGCTTCTTCCTCTGTAAAACATACCATTCATAGAAAACAGAAAAGTCATTACCAACACACAAAACAATTCTGACTAAACCCAGGCATAAACAGGTAAACAGAAATGAACAGTTCTCATCTTTTAAAAACAAACAAACCCAACCCTCTTTCATGGTACTTCCTTCCCCTCTCCTCCCCTTCCCTGTTGTTAATCTTCAGTGTCCCTCCATTGGAGTTACATCCATACCATTCATTCCTGCTCCCCTTATATAATCACACTCAGAACTGTTCTACAGCAGTATCAACTGTAGTCATTCACTGAGATCAATATCAAGCTGTCTTGAGGAAACTCCCCTGAGAAGACGCTGCTGCACTGCTTCTGACTGACATTGTGAGGTGTTCAGTAATGCCTGTCCCAATAAATATCTATACAGGATACCACTGGTCAATCCTTTCACTGACGACTATATTCGCTAAGTCACATCACCTGCATAAGCGTCCCTCCGGAAAGCACCACTACATGATATGTGACATGCCCATGGAGTCGTGGTCTCCCACCTGGGAAGTCGTGGGTTCGATTCCCATCAGAGCCATGTGGGATTTTTCAACCTCGATCGGCCCCCACCCGGAGCGGAGTTTTTGCAACTGGCTCAGTTGGGAAGACTGGGACCACACAGTTGAGTTTCATCCACTAAAACACAGATGCCTCTCTGAGAGTGTTGCTCAAATTTCCTGACCAATACTGCCAGTGTCTGCATGTCTCGGGCCTGGCTGATGCCAGGATATATTATGAGAGTACACCCTGTCATGCGGTCTCAGGCTGGAATGGAAACAGGGTTCATACCAATTAGTCAAAACAAAATTCCATACTTTTTCCATACCTTCCAAGACCTCAGCAATATTTTTCCATGACCAAAATCCAGGACTAAACCCACCCCCATCTCACCTCCCGCTCACCCCTCAACCTTCATATTATATATGCGCGCTTCACACACACACACACACACACACACACACACACACACACACACACACACACATATATATATTATACACACACACACACACACACATACACTCAAAAATGATACACACACAAATGCAAGTGAACACAACAGAATGAACAATTCACTTACCAATCACACATCATCATCACAGTTCCTTTACCATTAAATGTAATTTAAAATTTACACAATTCTACTCACACCTGAAAATGTATCTTGATCCCAGTTGTACTTTTTGATTTCTTCCACTTTCTTATTTATCAGACTTAAGCAGGTCTTTCACACAAATTTCCAGTTTCCTCTTCTTTGTTCACACTGCCAGCACTTGAATCATAGTATCATTTAACAGTCACAGTTCCTTTACCATGCAAAGAGTAGCCATTTAGATGTAATGTAAAACTGACACAATCCCACTCACACCTGAAAATGTATCCTATCCCAGTTCTACTTTTTGATTTCTTCAACTTCTCATTTATGGGGGCTCAAGAACAGAAACTTCAGCTGTCTTGTCCTTAGCAGATCTACGGAGAGCATTTGACTTTGCTATGAAGGTGAAGTTTTGTGTTCTTTCTGCTTTCTCAGCGAACTCATCAGCAGACTTAAGCAGGTCTTTGATACAAATTTGGCTCGAAATTTATTGCCGTCCGATGCTTTTTTGATCCAGTTCTGGTACTGGCTATTGGTCAACCACGCTTGGCTGAATACACACTTTCCCATTTTTTTAATTCTTCTTGCCGTGCAGGCGCAAACGATTTAGAAAAAATCATAGAACGGAAGTTGGGGCTGGAAAATTGCGCACATGCGCACTCGACACAAGGGAGACTACTCGGACGGCAAAATAAATAATTCTTCAGTTTCGGACGCGCGAGTGTTGACGGGGTGGCAAATCGACATCGACCTTTTCCGAAATTTGATGTAAATAATTTTGTTTCAGTTCATGACTTGAACGTTCATGACGGAGCTCTGGAAATTTCATGACTTTTCCAAACCCTGCTGGGTAAAAGCAAATTTTCCAAGACTTTTCCAGCCCTGGAAAAAAGCCTTTCCCATTTTCCCAAGACTTTTCCAGACTTCCAGGACTCGGTACGAACCCTGTGGAAAGCCGTAGCATCATGTTCATTTTCCTCATTCTCATCGATCGATAAGCGTGAAAAAAATAAAGTCTGATATTCTGTGACCCTTCTTCACACCCTACTCTGTATGGGCTGTTGGCCACTCTTTATCAGCTGTGCGAGGGACACAACTACTCATGTTTTTTCTTTTTTTTTCACACATTACCAGTGGCCAAAGTGTTACTTGGAGGGAACGGAGGAGAATGGTCAGTGCAGCAAGATTCAAGTTAAAGACAGAGGTTTTTAAGGAATTTTCCTGTATGAGCAGTACAACAGCCCTGTTGTGAAAAGCTTGATTTCTTCCTTTTGGAATTACACCCTATTCTCTCAGTCCCTTCAGTGGATTCTTTCTGACATGCAGAATGAAATGACCTATTCTCTCAGTCCCTTCAGTGGGATTCTTTCTGACATGCAGAATGAAATGACTTATTCACTCAGTCCCTTCAGTGGATTCTTTCTGACACGCGGAATGAAATGACCTATTCTCTCAGTCCCTTCAGTGGATTCTTTCTGACACTCGGAATGAAATGACCTATTCTCTCAGTCTATAGGGAATGTAGGGAAGTCTGTAACCAAAGAACATACAGAGACCTCTATGTTCTCCATGTTCTGTCTGACTCCACTGGGAGGACAGTGAAGAGGGGGAGGGAGGACACACACACACACACACACACACACACACACAGAAAGCTGCCAAGGCCTCAAATTTATGCATTAAGTTTCATTAAGTACAGCACTCCAATTGCAACATCCCATGTCCGACTCTCAACAGCACTTTCAGCTGCATTTCGCTTTGCACACAATATGATAACCGACTAGAGAAGATGGAAAAATCCCGTTTTGATTCGATCCACGAAAATCATAATAGTTGGCAATGGAACCAGTCGATACAGCAGAAAGTCATGATCGCTCGTTGCAATCTGTTTTCTTCTTTGCCTTCAGAATTTGGGACATTTTTTTTTTGACACAAAAAAAAAAACAAACAAAAAAAAAAACCCAATGACGATTGAAAGATCTATCTTGTCTAGGCTCTGTTTAAACTTTCTCCAAGTTTGTGAAGAGTTTTTTTTTTTTTCTTTTTGTCCTTTCAAACGTTTGGTATGGCATTTCATCACAAAGCGTTTCACTGTTAGCAAAATCATAGCAAGCAGCACCACAAACATAGCCCTTGGCATCTCTGCACACACACACACACACACACACACACACACACACACACACACACACACACACACACACACAGAGTCTGTGACTCCAGAAGGGAAAGGGTTCTAACTGACAGAAGTACCTTGATTCAGCTTGGTCAGGGGTGATACAAATTCTTCCTCCGACTCGGAACTGGTGCTGCTGATGTCCAAGACCACATCCTTGTTGGGGTCGGCCTTGATGAAGTTCCGGCACTGGTAGGTCAGGTGACCCGCTGAGAAACACCCGTCACCACATATTGTTAACATCAATCGTCATACACTCTTCATACTATCTACAAACCTCTTTACACACTGTTGGCATCCATCGTCACATACTGTTGTTAACATCCACCATCACATACTGTTAACATCCACCGTCACACACTGTTGACGTCCACCATCATACTACAAACATCCACCATCACATTCAGTTAACATCCACTGTCACACACTGTTAACATCCACCGTCACACGCACTGTTAACATCCACCATCATACACTGTTACATCCATTGTCACACACTACAATTTAGTACAAATATCCACCGTCACATACTGTTAACATCCATCATCACACATACCGTAGTGCTAACATCCACTGTCATACACTTTAACATCCAGCATTGCACACTGTAAACATCCATCACCACGCAGGGTTAACGTCTATCGTTGCGCACCGTTAACATACTGTTAACATCCATTGTCACATACTGTTAACATCCATGGTCACACACTGTTCATCCATGGTCACACTGTTAACATCCATGGTCACATACGTGCTGTCAATATCTCAAAGCACCTTACACTGCCGGTGGACTACATACTAACACCTGTGCACTCTGTCAACACCTCAAGCACCTTACACTGCTGGTGGACTACATACTAACACCTGTGCACTCTGTCAACACACCTAAAATCACCTTACACTGTGATTGAACTACACACATACCACATCTACACTCTCTCAACAACATGCAGGCTTGCACATCCCCCACCCATTCAACCATTTCTGTCCCCCTGTTCCACCTGCTCCCCCAACCCCCTCCTCCACTGATCACGCAAAACTTCTCTTTGTCGTGAGAAGAGAGCCGAGTCAGTTTAAAAAAAAAAAAAAAAAAAAAAAAGAAAAAAAATCCAAGGAATGATTAAAACAAAACAGACAAACAAAGGAACAGGCTAAGAATATGGAGTCAATGAATGATATGAAAGATGTGAAGAATGCAGAATACGCTCAGAAATTCAATGAATGATATGGAACATGTGAACAATGCAGTCAGTTTCAAAAGTCTAGTGAATGATATGGGAACATGGAACACATGAAAAATGTTGAGTCAGTTCAGAAATCCAGTCAGCGATAGAGAATAAGTGAAGAATTCCACTTCACGATCTGGTCACCTGCCACCAGTAGGCCTGCTGACCCCTCCCCCCTCCCCTACCATCAAGATTGAACTCTTAAAGCCAACAGGCACAACCTGACACAAACAGTAAACACGATCAAACATTCTATTTAACTCTTTACTTTACCTGAAAAATAAACCCAAACCAAACCAAACAAGAAAACAACAACAACAGAAATTCACTTACCATATCCACATTTTCTGCAGGATGACCTGATTATCTCTCCACTTTTTCCAAACTTGGTGATTTGGCCTGCAAATTTAGAAACACTTATTTAAAGTTTGTTCTCAAAAACTGGTGATTTGGCCTGCAAGTTTAGAGACACTTACTTTGAGTCTGTTTTCAAAACTTCGTGATTTAGAGACACTTGTGACTTATTTATATTGGTTTGTTTTTAAAAATTGGTGGTTTGGGCTGCAAGTTTAGAGATCTACCTAAATACTGGTTCACTCAAAAAAAATGAGTAGATATACTTATTTAAGCGTTTGTTTTCAAAACTTGGTGATAGGACTTGCAAGTTTAGAGATGCATAGACTTTGAGTTTGTTTTCAAAACTTGGTGATTTGGCCTGCAAGTTTAAAGATACTTATTTAGAGTTTGTTTTCAAAACTGGGTGACTGGACCTGCACGTTCAGAGATGCTCATTCAGAGTTTGTTTTTAAACCTTGGTGAAAGGGCCTGCGAGTTTAGAGACACCTATTTAGAGTTTTACTTTCCAAACAAGATGATTTGGCCTCCTCCCTTGATGAAAATTGAAATGAATACACGCTTAAAGCTCCAAATGAATGCTACTTACAACACTGAACTGTCGTGTAGAATAACACACAGAGCACACAGAACAAACAATTTACAGTTTGGGTGACCTCTTCTGCCTATTTGGAATTATCTCTATGATTAGAAAGGGACCTCATTTCAACTTTAGCATAATCTCAAAAACCTGTTTCTAAGTGAGGTAACTGCAGGCAGAAATTGAAACAAAATTAAAAGCAGACTTACATAAGGCACAAGCAAATTAAAAGACCAAAACGTGTTTTGACCTTTTTGGTCTTCTTCACGCAACACAAAAAAGCATTCAATACACTGAAAAAGAAAAACGAAGAATCAAAAATCATTTTACAGAGCCAGAGAACTGCTGACATTTCCATTATATATCGATGTAAAATACTCACTTATTAACAAGCTAAGATTTCATTGCAGACATCTGAAACTGTGACGATCCAAACATTATTTTCTTGTTTACATACTTGTGTTTAAATTAGAATTAAGTGTTTGTAAAACATCTAGGGTGCTTTCTCAATGAAAACACAAAACAAAGATATTTGACAAAAAGAAATCAAACTGGATGGCAATAAAAAGGAAGGCGGAGAAAAAAGTTCTAAACAACCAGTCGGAGAAAACTAGATGAGTATGATCATCGCCATCATGTTAAAGATGTATGCTTGCCTGTTCTGACAAGAAATTCAACCAGTTCGTACAATCGGGGTATATAGTAGGATGGTACAAATTAAAATTTATGCCAAATCACAGCTTTTGTATAAGTGAATAGGCCAACTCATGTCACAAACCCAAAATATCGTTGCTCATTTTGTGTTCGCTCCGCAACTGGTTCTTCGTTTTCCCACGATAAGACTATCTGAACACCGAAATATACTGAAATTTACAGTAGAAAGGCACTCGACGGAGAGCGTGACAGCGGGTCTTCATTGTAGAACCCCCCTCGGACAAGTGTTTTAGCCCTGAACTCCTTACGTTTTCCGGGGTCGTGATTCCCAGTTGCTTATATTAATTTCAGGATCAGGATAAGGATTTGGGGCGTTGTAATAAAACAACTTAGCAGTTTGTGGCGGCTGAGTCACTGGACTGCTTCAAGTCCAGGCTGGTCTCCCATCTCTACAACCTGAACCCCCCTCCCCCCATCACCCCCAACCCTTCCCCCCTTCCCATCACCCCCAACCCTTCCCCCTTTCTCCTCCTCCTGACCACTATTCCCTACAATACCTCCCCGTCCCGTCCTTCCCAGTCACTTTTCTATTCCTACCCCCCTCCCTCCCCCTACCACTTATTCACCATCATCCCATCCCACCCTCACACCTCTTCCGGACCTAGTCAAGTAGAGACGATGAAGGCTGAGCACTGCTGGTAGGAGCTTGACCCCTGGTACCTCCAAGGAAATCAGACTGGCTCAGATGGAATTGCGAAAATGTTTCCAAATCCTCACAACAGCGCAATCTTTGGCAATCTCCCCAAACTACGACAAAACCGTCAGTAAAATGATGTTGGTCGTATGAAGGAAAAAAAGTGACCCCTTCAATTTTTTTTTTCTTTTATACGAAAACTTGACTTCAGTTGTAAATAGCAGTGGCAGCACTTCAAACAATTCTGAAGACATTTGTCACTACTTCAAATTCGGGTAGCCTGACATTTGTTGGCGACTTTCATTTAGAAAAAGTTATCTTTCGTTTCCCCTTCTTCCTCTGCGCGCACGCATATATGTGCACACACACTCACACTGGTTCAAAATGTTGATTGTGAATGTGCACAGCAAAGAAGGAGGTGTCACTATATGAGGACTAGTGTTTATGAATGACAGCATGTTATCTGTCCTATGGAGCCACAGTGCACCATGGTTAGATATATACATGTGAAGAGTAATAGTAATAAGGTCTCTGGGCCAATGCCTGGCATAACCAATACGTCTGGCCTCAAGTGTTCTGATAGGGTCAGCAACACCTTTCCAGATGTGTATGTGAGCTCCTTCTTCCTTGAAACAGGCCACAATCATCTTGGTGATTACAGTGTCAGTTGTTGAGGAGTCTGCCAAGTGAGGAAAACATTTCAGTGGATTTGGGAGGCCATTGAAAGCAAGGTGTCAAATGGGGCTGGGGTTGAGGGGTGGGAGAGGGGTGTGTGTGTGTGTGTGTGTGGGGGGGGGGGGGGGGGGGGGGGGGGGGGGGGGGGGGGGGGGGGGGGGGGGTCAGCCACATTCTGGAGCAGCTCATTCCAGTCCTTGGCTGTTCATGGGAGGACTGCTGGTACTGGGTTCCACAGGATCTCCTGATGATGTCGCCTTTGTCATGTAGGACCTGACGACAATGTCATGTTTATCATGGTCGAGGATCTGCAATTGATGTCGCCTGTTGTCATGGCAGAGGCAGCTGTAGGTTGTTAGTCAGGTCTTCTGTATTAACCATGACGCTGTGGATCTTGCGGATGATGGCCAAGCCTGCTGCCTTCCTTCAGTTCTGCAGGGAGGTCTACTTCAGACCTGAGCCTAATGGGGTGATGTTCGCTTGTGATACAGCATGACGAGGGGCTGAAGATGGCTGGCCTCAATTCAGTGCATGAGCTACAGGGTGTGTGGATCCCATACAGTGTAGATTTACTGAGAGTTGAATGGATATAGGTGACCTGACCTGTAGTCCTCCTCTTTTGATCTTTTTGAAGCTAATCTCAGAATTCTGAATTCTGAAGTGTCTTATTTGCGTTGTGTACTAGCTCATTTTAGTTCATATCATTGCTTAAAGTGATACTTAAGTTCTTGACAGTCTCAGGAGTGTGTCCTTGATACTTCACCTTGTCAAGGAATACTTGCAGTCTAGGAGATTCTTGTTCTACAGAGCCACAGGGAATAGTCCAGTGTGCAGGGATACACACATCACTGTACACACTGGAAAGGTGAAAACAATATAAGCAGAGTTGTAGACAGCTGTCAGAGGCAGGGCTGAACTTGACAGTTTGATTGGAGTGATGTGATGTGTACGATAATACGTTTGTGTCTTTGCCACCATGCTCTCTCCTGTTTACTATTCAGAACAGTTCAAACAGTGAGCCGTATGCATATACATGTGTGTGTTTGTGTTTGAGAGAGAGAGAGAGAGAGAGAGAGAGAGAGAGAGAGAGTGTGTGTGTGTGTGTGAGATGAACAGAGATTGGGGGTGGGGGGAAGGTCTGTTTTCTGTGTGTGCGTGTCTGAGAGAGAGAGAGAGAGAGAGAGAGAGAGAGAGAGAGAGAGAGAGAGGAATGTTGGGGGTTGGAGTCTGCATTATGTGTGCATGATGAGAGAGAGAGAGAGAGAGAGAGAGAGAGAGAGAGAGAGAGAGAGAGAGAGAATGTGTGTGTGTGTGTGTGTGTGTATGTTAGAGAGTGTGCTTGTGTATGTGTGTGTGCGTACATGTGTTTGTGAAAGAGCACTGCTTGCATGTGGTTATTGTCACACAGCCACACAGTCAATTCATAAACACATTTTCAGCATTTTATTTCTTCTACAGGAATAGATATGTCATGCATAGGTGCTGATATGTTTCAACAACCAACAGGTTTCAAAGAGTCCAGTAACACCAACAACAGAGGTAGTGCTCAGTTCACAGAGCGTTACCTCCCATTCTGTTCCATCAACACCCAACAACAGAGGTAGTGCTCAGTTCGCAGTTAACTCCCATTCTATTCCATTAGCACCCAACAGAGGTGGTGCTCTCAGTTCACACACATTTATCTCCCATTCCTGAGGGCATGGATCTGATACACCTCCAGTCATACAGTGGACTCCTTGACGCTGTCAGTGCACCACAACCCATCTGAATATCATTTTTAGCACTTTTTCTTTGACTACAGGAACAAACTCATGCATAGGTTCTGATATGCTGCGATAACACAGAGGTTGTACGGATGCCACCTACAAGAAGAACAACAGAGGTAGACCTCAGTTCACCAGTGGGTATCTCTCATTCTTCAAGGCACAGACTCCAACACACTTGCTGGGATCAAACATATTCCTTACCTTAAACACACAAATCACATCATAGTTACTAAAACGTCCAACAATACGCACTACACAATTCACACTGGCAGAAATTTCACCTGTCTTATTCAATCAGAATTCCTCATGACTGTTAAATTTTGCTCCGCGGTCAAAATTCCTCCATCCTTGTACCCGAGTGATTTGAACCCCTCTTCTTCATGAGGATGCAGCCAGCTTATGACAAAGAGGTCAGGACTGAAACACCTCCATGTCAGTGACCAGTCAGGACTGAAACACCTCCATGTCAGTGACCAGTCAGGACTGACACACCTCCATGTCAGTGACCAGTCAGGACTGACACACCTCCATGTCAGTGACCAGTCAGGACTGACACACCTCCATGTCAGTGACCAGTCAGGACTGACCACACCTCCACGTCAGTGACCAGTCAGGACTGACACACCTCCACGTCAGTGACCAGTCAGGACTGACACACCTCCACGTCAGTGACCAGTCAGGACTGACACACATCCACGTCAGTGACCAGTCAGGACTGACACACATCCACGTCAGTGACCAGTCAGGACTGACACACCTCCATGTCAGTGACCAGTCAGGACTGACACATCCACGTCAATGACCAGTCAGGACTGACACACACTCCCCTGTCAGTGACCAGTCAGGACTGAAACACCTCCCTGTCAGTGACCAGTCAGGACTGACACATCCATGTCAGTGACCAGTCAGGACTGACACATCCTTGTCAGTGACCAGTCAGGACTGACACATCCATGTCAATGACCAGTCAGGACTGACACATCCATGTCAATGACCAGTCAGGACTGACACATCCATGTCAGTGACCAGTCAGAACTGACACATCCATGTCAGTGACCAGTCAGGACTGACACATCTCCATGTCAGTGACCAGTCAGGACTGACACATCTCCATGTCAGTGACCAGTCAGAACTGACACACCTCCATGTCAGTGACCAGTCAGGACTGACACACATCCACGTCAGTGACCAGTCAGGACTGACACACATCCATGTCAGTGACCAGTCAGGACTGACACACATCCACGTCAGTGACCAGTCAGGACTGACACACATCCATGTCAGTGACCAGTCAGGACTGACACACATCCACGTCAGTGACCAGTCAGGACTGACACACATCCATGTCAGTGACCAGTCAGGACTGACACCACATCCACGTCAGTGACCAGTCAGGACTGACACACATCCATGTCAGTGACCAGTCAGGACTGACACACACATCCACGTCAGTGACCAGTCAGGACTGACACCTCCATGTCAGTGACCACCGACATCACTGCTGCCAAGTGAGATCAGGACCTGACGAAGAGGCATCAGGGAAGCACTCGGCTCTGTCCATCATCATGAGGTGATGGAGTCCCACCCTCCCCCACTGCCACAAGTGATCAGCAAGGACATCACACTGATCCACAGCAAGAGGTAGTCAACTTTGGCTCATCATGGAAACAAAGCTAAAATAAAAAGAAACAAAAAAAAAAAAAAGGACAGCATTTACAGTTATATCCCTGTGATAGCTGTCTAACTAGTTTCCCAGTCTACACCAGATTCACACAGAAAAAAAAAAAAAACAAGACACAGCTGTTTTCATTTTCACACAGCAAACTATGGCACAGGTGGTCAGGTAGAACGAGAGGACTCCTTCCTGCCTACAGAATGCGCAGTGGCCTTCAGCTCTGGACCGTCTCCCAGTTCAGAAGTCCACGGCCCATGAAGATCAGGGCAGTCATGACACAATCCCAGGCTGCTCCAAAAGTGTTGCGGCACCAGCTGCCCACGGCAAAGTGGTCAGCGTTACAGACTCCTGACTGGGAGGATGTGGGTTTGATTCTCATCAAAGCCATGTGGGATTTTTTCCCTCCAACCGGCTCCTACCCAGAGCTGAGTCTGCCATGGACTCAGCTGGGAAGACTGAAACCACACGGTCGAGTTTCATTCACTTAATGGATGCTTCTCTGAAAGTGTTGCTCAAATTTCATGACCAACACTGCAGGCAGAACAATAATTTTTTTCACTGAAGTTTGTCCCAAAGATCTGACCACAGACCAACAAGACCTGAAGTCACTGCACTGAGTGTTCACATCCTACTGTCCAGCATGTGCCACAGCAAACTTCCACAAACATCAGTTTGATTTTGCTGACTTGGATAAATCATGGACAATGAATTTCATCCAATAACAGCAAACACAGACTACCCCCACCACCCTCCGCCCCAAATCTGACTCAGTATCTGCTCATTACAAGCCAGACTTGCATTATACATCACAAAATTCTTCTCCTGAGTTGAACAAATGAAAACTGCAAAACAGGAATAGTAGTATCAGCACAATCCCAATCAGTAAGACCTAGGAAAAAGAGGCTGAAGCATTGAGAGGAGGTACTCTGTAGTACAATTTGGGTCCTTTGGTCTTGGGTTGGGGGGTTGACTGTGGTGTCAAGACTTCTTAAAGTCTTACACCCTTTGGGCACAGAAGAACACCCTCACTGCTTGGGTTTGGGGGTTGACTGTGGTAAAAAGACTTCTTAAAGTCTTACACCCTATTGTTCTACATCACAATTGTGGGCCATGGATGATCTTCCCAGTGGACTTCTGACTGGTCTTTACTGCACCAACTGAACTAACAGATTTCCTCCAACACACACACACTCACACTCTCTCTCTCTCTCTCTCTCTCACACACACACACACACACACACAAAAGCTAACCCATGAAATTTTCCAGCTTGAGGATCTGGTTACTGCACATACAGTTCACAGGGAATCCTAACACTGTACATAGTTTCATACATATCAACCTGATTATTGTCCTCCAGCCTAGTGAAGTATTGCTGTATGGCATTTCCTGAAGTCGGTAATGATAGTAGCACTAATAATAAGAATACAGACTGATGAAAGTGTGCCTAATGACACAGAAGGCTGCCTTCAGCACTACAGCAGACTGCCTTCTGGATGTGCTGTTTAACACAACACACAGATGCACGTTGTCATATGAAGCCAGCTCAGTGGGCCAGGCAGTGACACTCCATGGTATATGTAGGAGAGCACTGATCCTGTGCATGTGCATGCACACACACACACACACACACATGAAAAGAAAAAACACATACGACAAGCAATGGGTTCTTCTCATGATTGACAACAACCAACACATGCAGTCTTTCCATGGTAATAATACCAAGGCGCATTTCACAAGCAACTGGAATGTTACATTTTTTCAATGTTGATCGACAAATTCTATCATACAAGCTCTTTCCATCACCAATCAATTGGAATGTTAAAATTTTTCAATGTTGGTGGATACATTCCACCATGCAAGCTCTTTCCATCACCAATCAATTGGAATGTTACATTTTTCAATGTTGGTGGACACATTCCATCATGTAAGCTCTTTCCATCACCATAACTGGAATTCCATCGCTGGAATGTCACATTTTTCACAATCTAAGGAAATTCAGCAAGCATAGAGATAACACCAGGGTACATTCACAAGCACTTGGAATGTTACATTTGCAATGTTGATTGATGAAATCCAGCAAGCACGCTTCCTCCTAATAAATACCACCAAGCTACATCTCATAACCTACTGGAATGTTACATTTTTCAATGTGGATGAAATCCTTGCAAACAACGCCAAATGATCAAAGCCAACAGTCCAAAGCTTGTGTCTACTATGGCCACTGGATGCTACATCCACCAATACAATGCACTACATTCACCGTAAAAACATCATAACCCCTCAGCTACACTTAAAACAACAACAACAACAAAAAACACCAGCAATTCAACAACCCATTTTAGTTGATTATCAAACAAGAGTGTTTTTTTTGTCGCTGTCCAAATGCCAATACCAGGATGTCCATTTTTTGGGATTCTACCAAACTGGGGGATTTTAGCTCTGTGTTTCTGGCATCTCTTTGTTCAGATCTCTATGGTCTCATGGTGCCCTGTGCCTGTTCTCCCAGACCTCCTGTTTTCTGGCGCGGCTAACTAGTGGCTGGATTCAGCCTGCAACATTTGTCACCAACACAATGGCACATATATATTGCACCTCCCACTCTATGCCCTATGGCCCACACACATCACACTTCTCCTTGCCCTCCATGCCCTATTGTAAACACATCACACCCCTCCCCACCCTCCATGCCCTATTGTAAACACATCACACCCTCCCCACACCTCCATGCCCTATTGTACACACATCACACCCCTCCCCACCCTCCATGCCCTATTGTACACACATATCACACCCCTCCCCACCCTCCATGCCCTATTGTACACACATCACACCCCTCCCCACCTTCCATGCCCTATTGTACACACATCACACCCCTCCCCACCCTCCATGCCCTATTGTACACACATATCACACTTCTCCCCGCCCTCTATGCCCTATGGTCCAGAGGTTGGCTGTGGTGAGGTAGTTGTCCAAAAAGAGTGTGAAGAAAATGGGCAGGTGGCATAATTCACCTCTGAGGAAAAAGGGCAGGTGGCATTATCACCTGGAGAGGAAAAAGGGCAGGTGGCATAATAACCTGTGAGGAAAAAATGGGCAGTGGCATATATCACCACTGGGGAAAATGGCAGGTGGCATAATCACCTGTGAGGAAAATGGGCAGGTGGCATAATCACCAGTGAAAAAAAATGGGGCAGGTGACATAATCACCTATGAGGAAAAAGGGCAGGTGACATATATCACCAGTGGGGAAAAGGGCCAGGTCGCATAATCACCAGTGGCAAAATGGGGCAGGTGGCATAATCACCAGTGAAAAAAGTGGGCAGGTGGCATAATCACCAGTTGGGTAAAAGGGCAGGTGGCATAATCACCAGTGGGGAAAATGGGCAGGTGGCAAAATCACCAGTGGGGAAAAAGGGCAGGTGGCGTAACCACCAGGGGGGAAAAAAGGGCAGGTGGCATAATCACCAGTGGGGAAAAAGGGCAGGTGGCCTAATCACCAGTGGGGAAAAAGGGCAGGTGGCGTAATCACCAGTGGGGAAAAAGGGCAGGGGCGTAATCACCAGTCAGGTCTGTACACACTGCACAGTGCAGGATACACACTCTGCTGTCGTCTTTTTCATATAGTGTCTGTAGACACATAGTTCACACAGCCCTCCTTCTTAAACACTATCTGCAAACACACACACACACTACTGCTGTCTTTTGCGTATAATGTCTGGGAACACACAGTCACACAACCCTCCCTCCCTAAACACTAACTGCAAAGACACACACACACTACTGTTAACTTCTGTGTATCAAGTCTGTACACATATAGTTCACACGGCTCTTCTTCCTAAACTCTGCAAAGACACACTCTGCTGCTGTTTTTTTCATACACAGTAGGTAGATTGATAGTCCACAGCCCTCTTTTTAAACACTATTTGCAAACACACTCCACTGTTGTCTTTTTTTCAAATTTTGTCTGTAAACACATAGTTCACACAGTCTTCCTTCCTAAATGATACCTGCAAAGACACACACACTGCTGTAAACTTTTGCGTGTAATGTCTGTAAACACATACTTCACACAACCCTCCTCCTTAAACACTAATTGCAAAGACACAAACACTAGCGTTAACTTTTGCGTATAATAATGTCTGTGAATACATAAATCACACAGCTCTTTTTCTCTAAACACTGTTTTCAAAGACGCACATTCTGCTGTTGTCTTTTTTGATACAGTGTCTGAAAACACATGGTTCACACAGCCCTCCTTCCTAAACACTAATTGCACACTACTGTTGTCTGTTGCACACACATGTAAATGCATAGTTCACACAGCCCTCCTTCTTAACCACCAACTGCAAAGACACACACTATGTAAATACACAATTCACACTGCCCTCCTTCCTAAACATTAACTGCAAAGACACACTATGTAAATACATAGTTCACACAGCCCTCCTTCCTACACACTAACTGCAAAGACACACACTACTGTTGTCTTTGCACTCAGTGTCTGTAAATACATAGTTCACACAGCCCTCCATCCAAACCACTGCCGGCATTCCATAGCTGTCTTTTGTGTTCAGTGTCTCTAAATATACACCCTCTACAGTTGTCTTTTGTGAAGGGTCTCTAAACATGCACTAACTAATGTTGTCTTATCTGTAGAGTGTATCTAAACCGACACACTCTAGTGTTGGTCAATAACTGATTTATCGGTATGAAAATAAACACTGACGATTCACTATTGCTACTGGGGAACTTTTAGTAACATCAATGTGGGCAGACTGCCAGTAGTGGCCGGATGTCACCAGACCTTAAGGGCAGGATAGGAGAACTTAAACAGAAGGCTTCTCCTAACACTCTCATGCATAAAACACTTTGCAAACACACTGCATCCAACCATCACCACACTTGCACCAGCTACCTGAAATCCCAGACAGCCAAGTGCATGCCCCTTCATTCAGAATGCCAGGGAAGTAAAGCTGGACCATCTTCTGCTGAGATTCCGGACATCTTTTAATCCCCAGCAGATGCTTAACATCAAAGAAGAAAAAAACTCTCATGGAGGTGCAGACACTTTCAGATCCTGAAGCAGAGGAAGCCCTGAGAGCAGCCTCAGGGAAAGTGACAAAGAGTGCACCTGTCTGCTGAAACAGAAGCAGGAAACTTTCACCAGCTGGCCAGGTGACGTGGGTTCACCTGTCAAGCTTTTGATTCTTTGATCTGAAAAATCTGAAGCAAAAACCAAGGTCCTCTACGCCCTGGTGAGAGACTGTCTGTTTGTGGACGTCTGCAGCCTTGCAGCACTGAACAAGGCAGACCTGCAGGAACTCAGCAACTGCCTGCTGACAGCAGCTACAGCCGTCAGACTGAAGATCAGCCTGCAGCACCTGCTCTCATCCAGAGACAACAAGGGAACAAAGCTGAACAGTGTGCACAAAGTCGTCTGTCTGGGGAGCACCTTGACTTCAACCTGTGGCATGTACAAAGAAGTATCGAACAGACTTGCATGGATGGGCTGTTTCTTTTGGCAGGCTATGGAAGTGAGTCATAGGGTGAGCATGGCTTAACACTGCACCAAACTGGCTGTCTGCAAGACAAGGATCATGATTTCCCTGCTCTGTGGCTGTGAAATATGGACACTGTACAGGAAACAGATGAAAGGGCTTGACCAGTCTCACCTTCACAGCCTGGGCAAGTTACTGGACATGTTCACAGAGACCAGAGTCTACACAGAACAGCTCTGCAGAGCAAACCTGCCAGGCATTGAGCCGCTCATCATGAAGGCTCAGCGCATAGGTGTGGGTGTGGCCCCCACGGAGAACATGCCATGGCAAAGCTGCTCTTCTTAATGCTGGCATCTGGTGAAAGAAACACGGTCTGCCTCTAAAAGGCTGCCTGAAAGCATTCCTAGAGGCTTGTGGTACCCTTGCTAATGATCGCAGTATCTGGCGACTTGCTGTCTGCTTGGAAGATCCAGTCTTTAAGTAGGTATGTTCTGGACCAAAATCGTCAACCCTTCAGAACTGACCTAAATTCTGATGTTGCATGCCCACACTGCGGCCACATCTTCACATCCTTTTAAACTGCATGCCCACCTGTGGTATCTCTAACATCATCACTTCATGATAGATCTCCGATATATCAGTAAATAAAACACACGCTGCTCTTGTTTCTTGTGCTATGTAGCTGTGAATAAAATCACATGTAACATTTGTCTTCATGTAAAATATCTCTAAATAAACCCACATATTGCTTTTTGTATTAAAAACAAAACAAAACAAAACAAATGCAGATCCATCCCACCTGTCCCTCCTGACGAAATTAAATCACAATGCTTTGTTGCACAATACATGTATTGACACAGATTTCTGAAAATACTATCACACAAAAATGATACTGCAATATGGTAAAAATCCGTACATGCATTCGAATGGATAAAGTAAATCAGAACATCCGACTTATCACAGTAAAACTTGTTCAGCAACTGAGGGAACACCAACACGAGTTCTGTCCCCCTTTGCATCTTGTTAGTGATATGGTGTCTTCCCTTGATCTGACAGAGGGATTATTGATGTTACGGGCTCTATTTTAACTCCTCCCTCCCCTAAAAAAAACACCAATTGCTTCTTGTTAGTGATATGGCTGTCTTGACTTGTTTTTATGGGGGGAATACTTGATGTGCCAACTCTGACCTGTTCCGCCTTTGCTTCCTGTCACTGCCATGCTTCCGTTCCCTTGTTCTGACAGAGGGCTTGATGATGTACAAGCTTTCACTTATCCAACTATGCTAATGATATGTTTGTGTTCTTCTGTTCTTTGCCCCAAATCCATCGACAAGCCTCTTATTTCAAGTGTTCTCTAATTCTCTTCTGTGTACCATGAAAAGATGTATTGTTGTGTGTAGGTCTTTGCTGTCACAGCTCAGCAGTAGTCAGTCACAGGGGGGACAAATGATGTCGACCATCAAAGGTGTCGGCGCTAATGAAGTCTACCATCCAAAGTGTCTCAGCTAAAAACATACACAGCTCTGACCTGGAGATCTATAGCTTACGCTAAGAAGTCAGAAATAAAAAGACAACTAAGCCGCTGACAACTTTTGTAACAGCCATCTGACAGGACCAGTACAACACAGCAGCCATCTGACAGGCCAGTACACACAGCCCTCTGACAGGACCAGGACCAGTACAAGTCAACACATCCATCTGACAGGTCCAGTACAGGACCAGAACAACACAGTACAGACGTCTGACAGGATCAGCATGATACAGGCAGCTCAAAACCTCTCTGGAGACCATTCCACTGCAATAACTAAAAAGCAAAAAAAAAAAAAAAAAAAAAAAAAAAAAAAAAATAAACTTGCTCAACCACCCAGACATTTTTTTGGTCTATGTGTGTATTTTCTGAATATACACTAACCATGATAATATCAAAGTGTTCAAAACCCAAGTGATCCACTGTCCCCTTCAGCACTGGACTCCAGCTGACCAGCATGGACACACTTGAATGAAGCTTACACATCAGAGAGGAAAAGAAGTGACCGTCACTACCAGTCCCTTGCTTCACCCACCACACACCACCAAGCAGGTCAGCACAGTGGACTTCTGGGGAATACCACAGCTTCTAAGGAATGGAAAAGTCGTCAACATGGAATGCTATGCTGAGGTCAAAGTTTAGGCAGAGTGCTGGAGAAAGTCTGTGCCAATGGTCCCTGGGAAAGCAGAAACTCACTGTTCTTTGACGCTGTGGTCTGCCCCATGTCCTGAATGTGACAGGTAGGGGTTAGGATGGAGGGAGAGGGTGTGGAGGAGGAAAGAAGGGTGGGGAACTGGGGGTGATCCTCCTGTAACATCCTTGGCAGTGGCTGGTGAGGTTGGTGGTGGCCTGGGATCCTTCTGACTCCCTCCTGACCTCTTGCACTCAAGGACAGGCTTCTTCCCCGGTTCACTGTGGTCCACACCATTCTCACACTGCCAGGGAGATTCCCCACAAGGTTGCAGTGTTTCAGGAATGTGGGTCATGTGACTGGACAGGTTTCCATGTCCGTCTGTGGGCTGCTGTCGCTGTCAAATGACCACAGTGTGGCCAGAGGCGGTGTGGAGAAGGCTGGAGACCAAGGGGCCCATGAGGTGAAGAGATGGGTGGTTCACTCCCTGCAGGCCTCTAGTGGACCAGGTGCCTGCATGCATGGACAGTACAAGAGGTTCAAATCTGGCACTCTTCATTTTCCCAACCTCTACTTCTATATTCTGTTTGTCTCCTATCTGCTGCATTTGGCTTTCTTTACCATTTCATGCATCGTGTCACTATCTGGAAAACTTTAGGCGTAGGTTGGTACATGAACATATTCGATCTTCTGAAGGAAAGGTGTTTGCGTTATGTATGTGGGAAGAATGGAGATGGGGAAATATGCCGTGTGTGGGCATGGAAGGACAAAAGTGAAACAAACTAATGATTTTTTTTTTTTTTTTCCATTGTTTAATTTGGCTGCACATTACACACTCTTTTCTGACATGATGTCAACCTTCCTTCACACCTTCTTTGGATTCTATGTCCTGGCCCTCCTTATAGAACAGCGTATACAGTTTATACAGCACTTATGACCTTCACTTTTCTACAGCGCATACTGAATACACACATAACTCTAACCTTGACCTTCGTAACAGAACAGCACACATAGAATACACAAAGAACTCTTATGTCCGTGATCTTCCTTCACACAGCACTGTCCTTGACCTTCCCTATAGACCAGTGCATATATAAAGACACACAGCACTGTCCTTGACCTTCCCTATAGAACAGTGCATATATAAGACACACAGCACTGTCCTTGACCTTCCCTATAGAACACAGTGCATATATCAGATACACAGCACTGTCCTTGATGTTCCCTAGAGAACAGTGCAATATATCAGATACACAGCACTGTCCCCATTGACCTTCCCTATAGAACAGTGCATATATATGGCACACCACTGTCCTTGAGCTTCCCTATAGAACAGTGCATATATAAGATACACAGCACTGTCCTTGATGTTCTCTATAGAACAGTGCATACATAAGACACACAGCACTCAATGTCCTTGACCTTCCCTATAGAACAGAATACGCAAAATAGACTCAGGACTCTTTCTTTTTTATCTCCATGATAGAACAATGCCATAGAATGTATACAGGACTTGGCCTTGGCCTTCCCAATAGGAGAAGCACGTGACTTCCTAAACTCGGCTGAATATGGACAGATAGGTTTAATCAAGTGTGAGCCTTCGTGGAAGATGAACGAGTAGGCTTCTCCCCAGTGATCGATGACAGTACAGGTATGTCAGTTGGGCTGAATACCCAAGTTTATGGGCAGGTATTTGTGTTGGTATAAAAGCATTATTGCCTTACTGTTGATGTCTAATTAACAGGGTTCATACACATTTTCTGACAAAAAATTCGAGGAGTTTTAAAGATTTTTTCAAACACACTTTTTAACAAAAATCAAGGCCTTACTTCAAGGATAACTTTAAGAAAAATAATCCTGAAATACTGACACAAATTACATTCTTCACTGTCTAGGACCTTTTTGCGTATGTGACAAAAGGCCTTGTTTATGTCTCCACCTGGGTCTGTCACCAAACATTCTTTGCACCTTGTTTTTTTTTTTTTCCTCATCCAAACAATGTCAAAGGCCTTGTTTATGTCTCCACCTGGGTCTGTCACCAAACATTCTTTGTAGCTTTTTTTTTTTTTTTTTTCATCCAAACAATGTCAAAGGCCTTGTTTATGTCTCCACCTGGGTCTGTCACCAAATATTCTTTGTACCTTGTTTTTATTTATCATCCCAAACAATGTCAAACGAACGCTTCCCTGCATGTTGGCTTCTCAATGTCAAGACAGCGGATCATTCTGTCATGTGCACAGGCTCCAAGAAAGCCAGTATCTCTGGTGTTTTTACCTGTGGCAGATTACTTACTGGAAAGATCATCGGTCAACTCTGACTCACACTTCTTTTACTTTCATACCTTTTTAAAAAAAAAAAATTCAGATTAAAAAAAAAAAAAAGTCTCAAGATTTTTGCACAGACTTTACTCAAAATCATTAGCATTGACAAAAATTCAAGCACTTTTTATGAGCAAAAACCTGATTTTTAAGGACTTTCAAAGCCTTGAAAAGACCCCACCCCCACCCCCCCCGCCCAAATCAAGGACTTTTAAGGACTTTCAAGGACTGTACAAACCCTGTAATAGCTGCCAAAGTTTTATTTGTGTGCTGAACTCACAGCGACTTCAATTCTTGGTTGAACGGTAGCATCAGCAAAGAGTGCGTGCACATAAAGCAACATGAAAGGTCAGGTGTGTGGATGTCCCAACTGAGTGTCTTGCTTGTGGCTGGACATGTCTGTGGAGTGCAGTGTGTTTGCAAATTGTCTCAGCATGGTCTATACATCTCCTTCCTCTGCAGGCCGCTGAAGTGTGCTGAATCGTCAGAGTTGGAGTTTTGATTACATGATGATACATGAAAGTGCTTATGTGCGCTGTATGTGAGGGGCTTGTCTGTTACTTAACATTTGTTGTTGATGTGTAGCGCGTGTTTTGGGATGTGATGGCGTGAGACTGAACAACATGATGGAGCCGTAACCCTGATGAAGAAAAGGGAATGAGACGGCTGTCCTGGTGTCCATGTCAGTGCAATGCACTCACTGATGCAAGCTTCATCAATTCTTTCAGCTGGGTCAGCACCAATGGATCACTGGCAGGTGACCCACGTGGCAAAGATTCCATGTCCTTCACCTTACTTACAGAACAGTGAACACAGAATACAAACGACTGTGGGTCTTTGACCCTCCTTATAGAACAGTACACATAGGATACATACAATACCGCATGTACTTGACCTTCCCTGTAAAACAATGCACAAGAATTCGCACAGCACTCCATGCCTTTGACCTTTTATAGAACAGCGAAAGCAGAACACACACACACTGAACTCTATGGCTTTGATCTTCCTCACAAAACAATGCGCACAAGACTTTGTCCTTGACCCTCCATATACAGCAGTGCACATAGAATACAGCCAGGAGTCTGTATCTTCAACCTACCCTACTGAACAATGCGTGCAAAATCTATGTTCCTGAATGACTTTTGTGTTTAAAACCTTCCTTACAACATGACTCTATATCCTTGACCTTCCTTCAAGAACAGTGCAAACAGGCTACACACACACACACAGCACCCTTACTTCCTCGACCTTCCTTCAAGAACAGTGCAAACAGGCTACACACACACAGCATCCTTACCTCCTCGACCTTCCTTCAAGAACAGTGCAAACAGGCTACACACAGCACCCTTACTTCCCTGATTTTCCTTCAAGAACAGTGCAAACAGGCTACACACACACACACACACAGAGTACACACACAGCAATAAGAGTACACACAGCATGCCATGTCCTTGACCTCCCTGTTACAGGACAACATACACAGAATACATACACATCATGTCACTGACCTTATAGAACAGTGTACACAGAGCATGCACAACATTCTTTAGACTATGCACAGCATTCTACAGAACATGCACAGCATTCTATGTCTTTGACCTTCCTGATCGAACAGCGTACATAGAAAACACAAACAATTCTGTGTGCCTGATCTCCTACACAGAACAAAATACATAAAAAACTATACAGGACTGATGTCTAGGATATCTCCTACAAACCTCCCTTTAAGAGCAGTGTACATACAATACACACAGGACTCTGTGTCCTTGACCTCTCGTAAAGAAGAACAGTGAAGGTGGAATATACACAGAGCAGTTGTGTGGGGTTGATATCCCCAATCAACCCTCACAGCAAGAGGAGGACCTCCAGTGGGCCCGTGTTACTGAGGTAGACATGGATCAGCATTGTGTCAAGTACAGGGTTAATGCTGCTGTTCAAGCTGTACAATAACCATGCACACTATCACAAGACAGAAGTGGGGGGGGGGGGGGGGGGGGGGGGGGGGGGAGGGGGAGGGATGAAACATTTTCCTACAGAGTGCTACCAAGCAAAAGATATGGGGTGAAGCATGTACTAACTATAGATATAAGGACAGAATACGACCATGCCACAACATACAGGTGAAATATGCACTGACTACAGATGTAAGGACACAAAATACGACGATGCACACAACATGGGGTGGAATATGCGCTGGCATTGATGAAGTGTGAGTAGAGAATGATCATGCACAATATCACACAATGTACAACAAAATGTGCACTAATATGAAAGAATAGAAACATAAATGCAGTGATATTGACAATGTTTCCTTATTCACATACACACACCTAAAGTGATATAATGTGGATGATTTGAATCAAACAACACATGTGGAGATGGATGGTTTGGGCCTGACAATGAAATGGAGATGGTTTGGGACAGACAACGAAATGGAGATGGTTTGGGACAAGCAATAAAATGGGAGATGGTTTGGACAGGCAATGAAATGGAGATGGTTTGGGACAGACAATGAAATGGAGATGGTTTGGGAAGACAATGAAATGGAGATGGTTTGGGACAGACAATGAAATGGAGACACTTTGGGACAAGCAACGAAACGGACACAGTTTGGGACAAGCAATAAAATGGAGATGGTTTGGGACAGACAATGACATGGAGATGGTTTGGGACAGACAATGACATGGAGATGGTTTGGGACAGACAATGAAAATGGAGATGGCTTGGGACAGACAATGACATGGAGATGGTTAGGGACAGACAATGACATGGAGAGATGTTTTGGGACTGGGCAGACAATGAAGAAGAGGTTGGATAACATAACAAAATGTGGATGGTTAGGTACAGACAATGTAAAAAGAGAAAATTCTGGATAAGCAACAGAATGTGCATGGTTTAGGACAAACAATAAAATTGATAGTCTAGGGAAAATCTGATTTGCATGAACAGTGACACAGAGATAGTCGGGGGAAAAAAAAAACGTGAACAAAAATAAGGATGTGGATGGTTGGCGACAAATGATAAAAAAAAGAGCGAGTTTTGGTAAAACAACAATATGTGGATAGTTTGGATCAAACAATGAATGTGAGAGATCTTGGGTAAAACAATTTGTATGATTGGGACCACAAAATGGGAAAGAGAGAGTTTGACATAAATAAGATTGTGTATGGTTTGGGACAAATATTGAAAGACAGATGATTTGGGCACAATACACAATATGAATGCTTGGCATAAACAATGACAAAGAGAGAGTTTGGGACAGATGGAGAGATTATCTGGGACAAACGATGGAAGGCAGATAGTTTGGCACAGACAACAAAATGTTGATGGCTTGGGGCAAGTAATGAAAGTGAAATAGTACAGTACAAGCAATGAACAGGAGATGGTATGGGAAAAAACATACGATGGACCTTAAGGGAATGATTCTGAACCCGAAGACATTTGATGGGAACATTGACTACCAACATCTTTACTAAGTGGAAAATCTACTCTCTTCCAGACAAATGATGAGAGAGAGAGCTGTTCCACAGCATCAGTCATGCTTGCTATTCAGTCTCACTTGTCCTAAAATGCCGGGAACACCTGACATTAATTTGGAAAGACAAGCTGTAAAGCATTGGTCTGGAAAGATTGGCTGTATTAATGAAGCATTTGTTTGGAAAGATCAGCTGTATCAGTAGAGCATTTGTCTGGAAAGATCAGCTGTATCAGTAGAGCACTGGTCTGGAAAGATCGGCTGTATCAGTAGAGCATTTGTTTGGAAAGATCGGCTGTATCAGTAAAACATTTATCTGGAAAGATCGGCTGTATCAGTGAAGCATTTGTTTGGAAAGATCAGCTGTATCAGTAAAGCATTTATCTGAAAGATCGGCTGTATCAGTGAAACATTTGTTTGGAAAGATTGGCTGTATCAGTGAAGCATTTGTTTGGAAAGATCGGCTGTATCAGTAAAGCATTTGTTTGGAAAGATCAACTGTATCATTATAACCATTTTCAAGCTAGTCTTCTGTCACATCCAAGAGGTTCTACCCTCCTGACCAAAAGCTGATGCACACTGGAGGTATCAGTGGCTGCTATTTGCACAGACCTACCTCTGGAGAGTTGTGACACTAAACTCTGTACATCTAAGTTAAAAGCCAGTCAGCGCGTTCCTTATATGCGCATACAAAACAAACGCTGTGAAATGCTTGGTGACAACAGCATACAAAATGCCGATGCAGGAATACAGAACACAAGAAGTGTTTTGATATACGTGTGGAAGGCTAATGACAACATGCAGTGTTTATCACATTGAGAGAACAAAAAATATAATCAATGTTACCCAAACCTGATCCAACTGTGTGCTTAAATGCTGAAAATACATATTGAAAACAAATTTTAGTCATTGGTTCTATGCATAGTGCGTGTGTGAGTGTGTGAGTGTGTGTGTGTGTGTGTGTGTGCGTGAGTGAGAGAGAGAGAGAGAGAGAGAGAGAGAGAGAGAGAGAGAGAGAGAGAGAGAGAGAGAGAGAGAGAGATTAAGGGTGTCTGTGGAGGCTAGCATGATCCAGCACCAGATTTGAAGGTGGTGGTCACGACTGAAAGGAGATGATGCTGGCATGGACATCACCGACATCTTGGGCAAATCCCCTGTCCTATCTCTCTCTCCCACCAAAACCCTCCTCCTCCCCCCTTCCATGCAGCCCTCTTCCTCCACAACACACCTTTTCATTCTTCCATGTGTGACTGTGCTCACACCGAAACGTACACCCTTACACACACGTACACATACATACACTATACAGTAACTACAAAAACACACACACTCCCATGCATATACACAATAAAACACATACAAACACACACACTCCTATGCATACATATGCCTGTTCCATACCAGCACACAATTCATAACACATGTATACATACATGACTCGCAAATGCAAAAGTACACAAACAAGCACACGCGCTCAGACGCACACACACACACACACACTAGCACAAATGCTTTCCCTGTGAGTCCACACACACACACACACACACACCACACCCTTTCTCCTTCTCCCACCCAAAGCCCTGAACTAGCTGAAGCAGAAAGAAGAAAGTTGTAGTGGGGGTGTTCAGGCAGAAGACGACAGACTGTGAGCTGTGTAGTGACGGTTTACCTTGGGGTGGGTGAACTCGACCCCTTGCGTTTCTTCTGTGATCCTTGCTGCACATCAGACACACACACAGAGCAAGGGGCCTGTTATCACACTGCAGGCACAACAGGACACACACCACACACACACACACACACACACACACACACACACACACTATACCACACACACACATACATGTAGCAAAGGGACAGATGTTTCACTGAAGCCACAACAGGTCACCATACACACAGAAGAAACACTCAAACACACCAAAAAACACACACAGACACTCACACACTGCCTCTATCCCCCCTCACAAACATGCACACATACACACACACAATCTCATATATACACTCACAACAAACTACTGAGTGCAGTCAGGTTGGTTTTGCAATCTTGGTTGGCACCATCCACTCACTGCTGTTTCATTCTCACATATTTAACTGTCAAATTTCAGCCATTGCATGGACAATACTGTTTCCACACAATACCATAACCATACACAGACACACACACACACACACATTCAGACACACACACACACACACACACAAGCACATCAGACACACGCAGACACATGTATCAAGCCAGTCAGCTGATACTACTCGAGCCTTTCAAGTGATGTACATTATTAACACCACACCCCCCAAATCTGGAGAAAAAGTCCCTAGACCCCTGAAAGCAGATGACAATGACATGAACATGCACACCACACACTGACTCTACAGACATCATGCTGGGGTGCAGTGATGGTGAGTTGATGTCTGACAAATTAACTTACTGGGAAGTTGAGGTGTTTGTACAGAATGACCCCAATATCCTTGTGACCCGCTTCCATGGCGATGGACAGAGCTGTGCTGTTTTCCTGTTGCCACCGTGGCAATGCAGACAATGTGGTTCATGCCCATCATGGCATCGCAGACATGGTTCATGCCCACCATGCATCGCAGACATGGTTCATGCATGCCCCCCATGGCATCGCAGACATGGTGCATGCCCACCATGGCATCGCAGACATGGTTCATGCCCACCATGGGAACACAGACCACATGTAACACAGACATGCCACACATGATCACATTTCTTTTCAATTATACATGCCCACCATGTAACAGGTTCATTTCAATGTTACAGACCTACAATGACAACACAGACCTTTCGTAACATCATCAGTGATCATTTCAATGTTACAGACCTACAATGACAACAAAGACATATTGTAACATCATCAGGGTTCATTTCAATGTTACAGACCTACAATGACAACACAGACATATTGTAACATCATCAGGGTTCATTTCAATGTTACAGACCTACAATGACAACAAAGACATATTGTAACATCATCAGGGATCATTTCAATGTTACAGACCTACAATGACAACAAAGACATATTGTAACATCATCAGGGATCATTTCAATGGTACAGACCTACAATGACAACATTCACAGACTTATTGTAACATCATCAGGGTTCATTTCAATGTTACAGACCTACAATGACAACGCAGACTTATTGTACCATCACTATGTACGATGATGTGGATGTTTACATCATAAACTATGTAGGATGATGTGAATCACAAACTATGTAGGACAATGTGGATATTTACAACACAAACTATGTAGGATCATGTGGATGTTTACATCACAAACTATGTGGGATGATACAGATGTTTACATGACACACTATGTAGGATGATGTGGATGTTTACAGTATAAACTATGTTGGATGACGTGGATGTTTACAGTACAAACTATATAGGATGATGTGGATGTTTACAATATGAACTGTGTGCAGTGATGTGGATGTTTACAATATGAACTGTGCAGGATGATGTGGATGTTTCACACAATGATCAGAAATTATCGATCAGCACTCATTGCTACATGAGAGCTTTGCTGATGACACTCAGATGCACAAGTCAAGCACTGTATCTGAACTCCAGGATGTTGTCAGTGATGTTCAAAGCTGTTCCCAAGATATAAAGAAATGGGTGACTTTGAATAAACTGCTGCTGAATGACGACAAAACTGAAGTTCTCCTTGCTCCTCCCGAACTCCAAGAACATCCCTCCCTTCCTTCTTCCATCAGTATCGGAAGTTCTGATATTACACTCTCATCCCAGGCTCGTAACCTTGGTGTGACTTTTGATTCCACCCTTTCTTTCAAGCACCACGTGTCTAATGGTTGTAAGGCAGCATATCTGGAAATACATAAGATCAGTTCAATCAGACACTTCCTTTCCAATGAAGCCACAAAAAACTTTGTTTTGTTCCCAAGTTCTCTCAAGGCTGGACTACTGCAACAGTCTCTTGGCTGGCTCACCAAAGTTACCTATCAATAAACTGCAGAAAGTTCAGAATAGCACTGCCAGGCTTGTTTGTAAGGCATCTAAACGTAAACATGTCACTCCTCTGTTGCAGTCCCTCCATTGGCTTCCAATCCAGAGCTGAATCACCTACAAGCTGGCTTCTATCTGTTTCTCCTTTGTTTCTGGTACCAGACCAAAATATCTTTCAGACATCCTCCACCTCTACACCCCATCCCGTCAACTTTGTTCCTCTGCTGACAGTCGCCTCTTGTGCACTCCTTCTGTCAGAACAAAATCTTTTGGTCAACGTTCTCTCTCCTTCCAAGGATCAATGTCTGGAGTACACTTCCCATCAGTGTCAGACACCTACCTTCACCCTCTTCTTTCTTTAATCTGCCATTAAAAAAATTTCTTTCTTCAGTTGTAACCCCCACTCTCCTGCCTCCCAATCCACCTTCCGAGTGCCGGAATGGGTTTTTGCATGCACACGCGAGTGCTGGTGGTTGTGTTGCTTGTGTGAGCAGGCTGTGTTAATGTGAGTGCGTGTGTGTGTAATTTTCTGAGAATAGGCGCTACATAAATTAACATATTATTATCATTGTGTTTACATCTCAAACTATGTAGGCTGATGTGGATGTTTATAGTACAAACTATGTAGGATGATGTAGATGTTCATAGTAAAAACTATGTATGACTATGTGGATGTTTACAGTACAAACTATGAGGGGTGATGTGGATGTTTACAGTACAAAGTATGAGGGATGATGTGGACGTTTACAGTACACACTGTGAAGGATGATGTGGATGTTTACAGTACACACTGTGAAAGATGATGTGGACATTTACAGTACAAAGTATGAGGGATGATGTGGATGTTACAGTACACACTATGTAGGATGATGTGGATGTTTACAGTACAAAGTATGCACGACCATGTGGATGTTTACAGTACAAACTATGTGGGATGATGTTGCTTTAAAAAAAAAAAAAAATTACAACACAAACTTGTAGGATGAAATGGATGTGTACAGTCAACAGTCCTATCACCCCTCCGCTATGGTGGAGTGTCAACACAGCACTATGGTGGAGTGTCAACAGTCCTATCACCCCTCCACTATGGTGGAGTGTCAACAGTCCTATCACCCCTCCACTATGGTGGAGTGTCAACAGTCCTATCACCCTCCACTATGGTGGAGTGTCAACCACCAGCATCAATGTGATCAGTCAGTAAGGCCCAACACATGGGCTGGGCCACCAACAGCTGCACAATGACTGTGTGTCCGTGCTCCCCCCCCCCCCTTACCACCACCACCCCCACTACCACCACCACCACCCCCATTACCACCACCACCACCCCTCCCATCACCATCAGCACCAGCACCAGGATCACTTACATTATCAGTGAGGCTGACAGCACAGGTAGGCTGGGCCAGCAACAGCTGCACGATGGCAGTGTGTCCGTGTTCACAAGCACACATGAGAGCAGTGGAGCCGTCCAAGTCCTGCATGTTGCAGTCCGCCCAGTCTCCAGCAACAACTCCACCATGTCTGCCTGACAACGACTGGTGGCCAACATCAGTGCCGTCTGCCCTGTCTATCAACAACAACAAACAGCAAGGTCAGCAACAACACATCTGTCCTGTCTGTCATGACACAGAACACAGTGAGGTCAACAACAACACATCTGTCCTGTCATGACACAGAGAACAGTGAGGTCAACAACAACACATCTGTCCTGTCTGTCATGACACAGAGAACAGTGAGGTTAACAACAACTGCATCTTGTCCTCATTCAATTCCCAAGGTGGCTTGCTGGGTCAGCAAGGAACAACAAAACTACATCATCATCAATGACCACTGTTGGATCTACAGTCAGTGTCAGTGAGAATTTCTGGGGTATGTAGATGCAGACTGACCGAATACTGTGGGACAAACCACTGTATGCTTCATCTTGCACTGAATATCTGTATGTTACAACATAAAAGCTGTGCAATTTGCCAGCCTATCTATAAATCCCAACAAATAAAGCTGGGAATCTTTATCTATCAATAAATCCACCTCTATCAGTAACTATCGTTCCCCTTGAACGACTGTCAAGGATGACAGTGTGTTTTGTTACCTATCAGTTGGTTGTGGAACTTGTGAGAGTTAAGATGTGGTGAGGAAGTCAGTGTCACGTGCGTAGGGATTCAACTTCATTCTGAAAAGTGTACCAGATCATTTGCGCGAGTGTAAACGTTCTTTCCTTGCACTGTACCTTTTCTACCTGTGTGTTGATGATCATTGCACTGTACCTTTTCTACCTGTGTGTTGATGATCATTTCACTGTACCTTTTCTACCAGTGTGTTGATGATCATTGCACTGTACCTTTTCTACCAGTGTGTTGATGATCATTGCACTGTACCTTTCCTACCTGAGTGTTGATGATCATTGCACTGTACCTTTCTACCTGTGTGTTGATGATCATTTCACTGTACCTTTTCTACCTGTGTGTTGATGATCATTGCACTGTACCTTTTCTACCTGTGTGTTGATGATCATTGCACTGTACCTTTCCTACCTGAGTGTTGATGATCATTGCACTGTACCTTTCTACCTGTGTGTTGATGATCATTTCACTGTACCTTTTCTACCTGTGTGTTGATGGTCATTGCACTGTACCTTTTCTACCTGTGTGTTGATGATCATTGCACTGTACCTTTTCTGCCTGTGTGTGATGATCATTTCACTGTACCTTTCCTACCTGTGTGTTGATGATCATTGCACTGTACCTTTTCTACCTGTGTGTTGATGATCATTGCACTGTACCCTTTTCTGCCTGTGTGTGATGATCATTTCACTGTACCTTTTCTGCCAGTGTGTTGATGATCATTTCACTGTACCTTTTCTGCCAGTGTGTTGATGATCTGTCATTGTACTGTACCTTTCTTACCTGTGTGTTGATGATCTGTCATTGCACTGTATCTTTCTTACCTGTGTGTTGATGATCTGTCATTGCACTGTACATTTTCTACCTGTGTGTTGATGATCATTGCATTAAGTGTTGATGATCATTGCACTGTACCTTCTCTACCTGCGGGTTGATGATCATTACATCGAGTGTTGATGACCTGTCATTGCACTGTACCTTTTCTACCTGTGTGCTGATGATCATTGCACTGAGTGTTGATGATCTGTCATTGCACTGTACCTTTTCTACCTGTGTGCTGATGATCATTGCACTGAGTGTTGATGATCTGTCATTGCACTGTACCTTTTCTACCTGTGTGCTGATGATCATTGCACTGAGTGTTGATGATCTGTCATTGTACTGTACCTTTTCTACCTGTGTGCTGATGATCATTGCACTGAGTGTTGATGATCGGTCATTGCACTGTACCTTTTCTACCTGTGTGCTGATGATCTGTCATTGCACTGTACCTTTTCTACCTGTGTGCTGATGATCATTGCACCGAGTGTTGATGATCTGTCATTGCACTGTACCTTTTCTACCTGTATGTTGATGATCTGTAATTGCACTGTACCTTTTCTACTACCTGTGTGTTGATGATCATTGCACTGAGTGTTGATGATCTCTTTGCACTGTACCTTTTCTACCTGTGTGTTGAGGATCATTGCACTGTACCTTTTCTACCTGTGTGTTGATGATCTTTGCCCTGTACCTTTTTTTCTACCCGAGTGTGTTGATGATCATTGCTCTGTACCTTTTCTGCCCGAGTGTTAATGATCTGTCATTGCACTGTACCTTTTCTACCTGAGTGCTGATGATCATTGCACTGTACCTCTTCTACCTGAGTGTTGATGATCATTTGCACTGTACCTCTTCTACCTGAGTGTTGATGACCATTGCACTGTACCTTTTCTACCTGAGTGTTGATGATCATTGCACTGTACCTTTTCTACCTGAGTGTTGATGACCATTGCACTGTACCTTTTCTACCTGAGTGTTGATGACCATTGCACTGTACCTTTTCTACCTGAGTGTTGATGATCATTGCACTGTACCTTTTCTACCTGAGAGTTCATGATCTGTCATGCACAGTATCTTTTCTACCTGAGTGTTGATGATCATTGCACAGTATCTTTTCTACCTGAGTGTTGATTATCACTGTACAGTGCCTTTTTCTACCTGAGTGTTGATCTTCTGTCACTGTACTGTACCTTTTCAGCCTGAGCGTTGATGTCACCCGCAAGGAAGAGCTGCCGGATAATGTGGCGGTGGTCGTCATTCTGAATGAGGGCAAGGGAGGCCAGCATGGCAGGGGTGTAGCCAGCTTTGTTGGGCTTCTTGGTGTCGCACACCTCCGTGTCCAGCAGTAGCCCCACAATGTCAAAGTTGCAGTGGGACACGCAGTAATGTATAGCTGCGTTACCCTGTCAATTGTTGGAATTAACTTGAGACACATTTACACACAGAACATGCCTGGCTTGCTATGACACAAAGTGCCAGTATGGGTTAGTTTAGTAAATGCAGTGTCACTAGCTGCAATGGGATCAAGACACATTCACGCACAGAAAACATCTCAAGACTTTTTTTGTTTTTCCTTTCTTTACATTTCACTAAAGAAAGCTACCCTGGAGGCCACTGCAATTTGATGTTCTTCAATGGCGATGAGAATAACAGAGAATGTTGGGGGGAGGGGGGGAGGAGGAGGTGGGAGACAGGAAGTGATGGGTGGGGAGGGGGTGTCTTTGTAGGACAGCCAGGATGAACTACCACATACAGGCTTGGTTCTACAAAGAAGTGGCCTATAGGAGACAGCTTCTACTCCAGACCTACCTAACGCACAGTTCTGTTCACAGCACACCACTGGTGGGGCTCTACAAAGGAGACACCAGACCTACCTAACACACAGTTCTGTTCACAGCACACCACTGGTGGGGCTCTACAAAGGAGACACCAGACCTACCTAACACACAGTTCTGTTCACAACACACCACTGGTGGGGCTCTACAAAGGAGACACCAGACCTACCTAACACACAGTTCTGTTCACAGCACACCACTGGTGGGGCTCTACAAAGGAGACACCAGACCTACCTAACACACAGTTCTGTTCACAGCACACCACTGGTGGGGCTCTACAAAGGAGACACCAGACCTACCTAACACACAGTTCTGTTCACAACACACCACTGGTGGGGCTCTACAAAGGAGACACCAGACCTACCTAACACACAGTTCTGTTCACAGCACACCACTGGTGGGGCTCTACAAAGGAGACACCAGACCTACCTAACACACAGTTCTGTTCACAGCACACCACTGGTGGGGCTCTACAAAGGAGACACCAGACCTACCTAACACACAGTTCTGTTCACAACACACCACTGGTGGGGCTCTACAAAGGAGACACCAGACCTACCTAACACACAGTTCTGTTCACAGCACACCACTGGTGGGGCTCTACAAAGGAGACACCAGACCTACCTAACACACAGTTCTGTCCACAGCACACCACTGGTGGGGCTCTACAAAGGAAACCCCTGTCTACTCCAGACCTTCCTAACACACGGTTCTGTCCACAGCACACCACACAGGGCTCCCACAGCTTGTCAGTGAAGGCTTTCATCAGGATACTTCCATGTCTTACTTATCCTATTCTTCCCCTTCCTCCGCCCCTCTCCTCTTCTTCAATATAGGGGTAGGGGTGGGGTGGGACAGGACAGTTACTGAACCATTAAAAAAGTGCCATCCCCAAAGTTACAGCTGTCATGGTTCGTTACAATATACAGAAGTCATACTTCATTATGCCAATCTTCTTAAAGATAACATTTGTGCATTGGCGTCAATGTGCTATTTTCAACTGAAACCACCTATCTTGTGGATATGTAGAAAGCTAGATTTCCAATCACGTAATGTGGAGAGCTTAGAGTCCCATTCCTCACAGCATTTTGGTGCTACATCGTTTGTAATCAGTATAACATAGCACAATATACAACCTTTATTCACACCAAACCATTGTTTCAAAAACACAATGATGGATTTAAGTATTTGTCATGCTTACCACTCAAAATAACAATACTGGTCTCCTGTTGTTTTTTTTTTTTTTTTTTTTTTTTTTTTTGTTCATGTGGCCTTGGTCTATCGTTTTGGGGGATGCATGTGATGATTCCCTCTTTTTGTTCACAAGGTAATTTTCCTCTTCTAACACCTGCTTCCAACGCTTTAACAACCAAAAGCTTTTTGTTCACAAGATAATTTTCTCTCTTCTAACACCTGCTTCCAACGCTTTTAACAACCAAAAGCATTATCGTTTTCCAAAATATTTCAAAGCATGGGATATTATTTACCAACCCATCCCTACTTTCACCCCAGACACCTAGGAGGATGGGGACATGGGGCACACAGACTAACACCACAGCTATAAAGCCGGACACCCCCATCCCTACTTTCACCCCAGACAGACACCTGGGAGGATGGGGACATGGGGCACACAGACTAACACCACAGCTATAAGGCCGGACACCCCCATCCCTACTTTCACCCCAGACAGACACCTAGGAGGATGGGGACATGGGACACACAGACTAACACCACAGCTATAAGGCCGGACACCCCCATCCCTACTTTCACCCCAGACAGACACCTAGGAGGATGGGGACATGGGACACACAGACTAACACCACAGCTATAAGGCCGGACACCCCTATTCCTAAGTTCACCTCAGAGAGTGAGAAGGATGGGGAAAGGGAACTCACACTGGAATCCAGAAGGTTAACGATGTACTCCAGGAGACGATGGGAGATCTCCTTGATGGACGAAAGGTAGTCCTCCACCTGGTGGACACTGGACAGTTTGTGACTGGACACTCTAAACACTCCTCCTGGACCACCGACAGGTTGGCGTTCTGCACAACACAACACTGTGCAGATGACTGGTATCACATGGACAGGTTGGTGGACACACTAAACCACTCCTCCTGGACCACCGACAGGTTGGCGTTCTGCACAACACAACACTGTGCAGATGACTGGTATCACATGGACAGGTTGGTGGACACACTAAACCACTCCTCCTGGACCACCGACAGGTTGGCGTTCTGCACAACACAACACTGTGCAGATGACATGGACAGGTTGGTGGACACACTAAACCACTCTTCCTGAACCACTGACAGGTTGGTGTTCTGAATAACACAACACTAACTGCAGATAACTGGTATCACATGGACAGGTTGGTGTTCTGTACATAAAGCTATATTGATGCTGGGATACATTATGAAAGAAAAGCGCAGAGTACCACCCTGTCATACAGTCTCAGACTGGAATGGAAATCCAGAGCATCATCTTCACCATTTTCATTCTCACTGATCAGCATAAAACATAAGTCTCAGATTATGTGGCCGTTCATGTTCTTCTTTCATGATGACCTCAGTTTCAATGTCTTTTCCATGTCTACAGCCTTGGTTTCATGCAGTTGGGGTCATCGATATCGGCAAATTCACAGGGGCTGTCTTTGGGCAAACATGAGTTTTTCTTGCAAATCTCAGATCAGGAGAGTTCTCCACTCTTAGAGACAGATGACAAGCTGATAGGCCAGCCTGTTACTGATCTCCAGACGCACTTCAAGGCGAGGACAGTACAGTGCCTGTGGCCTTCTGATGTGAACCTTCCCATCTCCTGTACAACCTGCTGCTGGTGCAAACGTTCTCCACACCAGCAAGGGCGGTCAGCTTCAGGGCTCATACAGACAAGTTCCCTGCTTCTTCCTGCCACTGACTGGTGGCCTCTACAGCAGCTGTGCCTGATAGCTGCAACAAGGCAGTCTCCAGCTCTGTGACTATCCTGGGATCTCCCTATCACAGAGTGCGTTTTAGGTGTGCTCTCATCCTAGTACTGAATGACTGGTTTAGTGACCTCAACATCTTCATTTAGTGGATATGTAAGTGGGTATAAGTATCGCAAAATGTTTTCTTGAATATTTGTGCACGCATGTGTGTGTATATGTGTGTGTGTGTGTGCAAGTGAGTGTGCAAGTGTGTGTGTGTGTGTGTGTGTGTGTGTGTGTGTGTGTGTGTGTGTGTGTGTGTGTGTGTGTGTGCGTGCGCGTGTGTGTGTGTGTGCGCGCGTGCATGTGTGCTATGCTCAGTGCTGGGGTGGCCAGCTGACAGTACTGTCAAAGGTTCCATAGGTTTTCATTGCTCACTTCTTACTTGTTACCAGGCTTCCAATGACCATTACTTGCTGTAGAATAGAGTTAAACAATAAGACCTTTCAAAACTGATGGAAACAGCTCACGTGGTGGAAATTCTGAAGGGCTGTGATGATAACTGCTGTAGGCATCTAACACAGGAAGTTTCAGAAGTAAAATCCTGACTGTGAATGTGCTCACATTTACTCACCTCAGCTGAAATTGCTTCACCAACAGAGGAACATGAATCTGGTTTCAGTGAATCAGTAATGTTTAGCATAATCTGGAGAGTTTAATGAACTTGGTCATGAGCTCCCCTTTCTTATCCAGTCTGTGTCATTCCCTATTTCTCTGTATGTTTATGTGTGTGTGAGCCAGTCAGAATGTAAACATGCAACATTTGCGTGTATATATATATATATATGTGCATGTGCGTCCATGTTTTCAGTACATTTTCAAGCACTTATAAAGTGTGAACCCCTAAATATCTTTGACCTGGAAATTTGGAAACAGGTTTTGTGTCTCAAGTCTGATCCTCTAATTTCTAGGAAATAATCTTCGCTGTATTGGGATGGAAATGGTGTCTCTGTGGAATGAAGGGAAAGAAGATTAGAGCAGGAAAGAAGGGTAATGGCAGGGAAAGTGAGGAGGTGGTGCAGGGGAGGTTGAGAGGGAGGAGAAAACACTGCGCAACTGTGGATTACAGGAGGACATGAAACAGAGCCTGTGCATGTTTTGCATTATACTTCTGCACATTTTTTTTTATCTTCACTTATTCTGTCAGCCTCTTTGTCTTTCAATCATGCATACATGCTATTAACTATAAATAATTAACCATTAACTCTTTGTATTTCAATCATGCATACATGCCATAAAATGAAGTTCTGTCCTGAGGCACAGACAATACACGGGCCTTGAAGCATCAGTCAGGAGTCTTGCACATCTTCTGAAAGAACTCCTGGATCCCCAGGTGCAATTACAGCTTAACTTCCACAGACCAACATGTGAGAGACAGACAGAGAGAGAGAGAGAGAGAGAGACAGCCAGACAGACAGACTGAAAAACAGACAGACAGACTGACAAAGAGAGAAACAGTGAGAGAGAAGGTGGTTGAGAAGAGGGGAGGGGAAAGACTGGAGTGGGTTCAAGTGAAGCGGAATCAAGGGCCCACTGACCCAGTTCCTTGGTCTGAATTGTGGTGGAGTCAACCAAGTAGTTGGCCAGAACTTGACAGGACTGGTACATCTCTTCACTCAGCTCATACCTGACAACACAAAGGCACATACACTAATGCACACAGCTCATACCTGACAACACAAAGGCACACACACTAATGCACACAGCTCATACCTGACAACACAAAGTCACACACACTAATGCACACAGCTCATACCTGACAACACAAAGGCACACACACTAATGCACACAGCTCATACCTGACAACACAAAGGCACACACACTAATGCACACAGCTCATACCTGACAACACAAAAGGCACACACACTAATGCACACAGCTCGTACTGACAACACAAAGGCACACACACTAATGCACACAGCTCATACCTGACAACACAAAGTCACATACACTAATGCACACAGCTCATACCTGACAACACAAAGTCACATACACTAATGCACACAGCTCATACTGACAACACAAAGTCACATACACTAATGCACGCAGTGTTGACACTGACAACACAAAGTCACATACAGTGAACACTAATGCACACATCTCATACCTGACAACACAAAGTCACACACACTAATGCACACAGTGCTGACACTGACAACACAAAGTCACTGTTTGTTTTACTGCTGTCCCATCTTCTGTGCTACCCTTGAGGCATTGCACCCGCACTGCTCATTGCGAGCCCCCCCCCCACCATCCACACAAACATCTCTCTGAATCTTACTACTGGTCACACTAGCACTTCCGAATCTCACTGTTGATCATTCTTACCTTCCATGATTTTTCATACCATTTTACTATTTTGGTCATAAGGGCCTTTCTGGGCACCTGCTATGTTCAGAGAGAATACGAATTGATAAGATGTAATAATGTGTAACTATGGTGATTCAAAGAGATGGGAGCGCAATGTGTTATAACACATGTGTAACTATATGATTCAAAGAGATAGGAACACAGTGTGTTACACCAAATGTGAAACTATGAAGATTCAAGAAGATGGGAACACACTGTGTAATAATAAATGTGTAACCATGATGATTCAATGAAATAAGACCCAATGTGTTCTAATAAATGTGTAACAATGTCAAAGAAATGGGAACACAGTACATTATGATAAATGTGTAACCATGATGATTTAAAGAGCGGACACAATGTGTTATAATAAATGTGTAACCACAATGATTCAAAGAGAAGGGAACGCAACGTGTTTTAATAAATATGCAACTATGACGATGGGTTCATCCCCGGTAAAGACCTGCACTATTTAAAGAGGCGACTCACGTTTCACGGATGTTCTGGTCATACATTTTGGCTCCCGGCAGTCCCTGAGCGATGGCTTCATCGTCCTGGCACTGGTAAGTGATGTCCCCTTCTCTGCCATCATAGGACCCCTTCGTCATAACTGGTGGACGACTCCCCATCCGACTCTGTCCCCTCTTCCTCCTCCTCCTCCGAGCTTGACCCCGTTCTGTAAACCATGCCACAACAGACTTCATGGTGCCACCACAGGAATACTGTCTCCTATCATTTCACAGCTAAAGCCATACAGTTACCTCCTGTGATCGTGTGTAGGCTGTGGCATCTCATTCCCAAAGCAGTGTACCTGACTCTGACTTGACACTGCTCCCTTCCTTTATCATGTTCAGGTTGACACCATTCCATTCCTTGCACCATGGTCTTTACCTCAAATCATCATATGAAGATATATTCCTCTAATCGTGCTTGTTAAAACAGTTTTGGACACATTTCACTTTATAAAAACAACGGTTTTCCTCACACTTTGGTACTGTGTCAAAACATGCATGCCCACTTTAAAACATGACTTTCATTATCTTACTTTGTTTCACTAAACCGCTATAGATGGCATATTTGCTGAAGCTGGTAAGAATCCATTGCACTGGCTCCTGTCCCAGATGACTGCCAAGGACACGGGAAATCCCACCAACTGAATAAACGTAAGATGACTGCAGAAGTCACTGGATAAACCACCAACTGAATCAGATAACTGCAGAGGACACTGGCCATCTCACCTACTCAATAAATATCACATGACTGCTGAAGTTTATCAGAAATTCCACCAACTGAATGAATATGAGACGACTGCACAGGACATTGGGAATCTCACCAACTGAATGAACATCAGATCACAACAGAGAATGCTGAAAATCCCACAAACTGAATGAACAGATGACTGCAAAGGTCGGAAATCCCACCAACGGAATGAACTTTTATGTTGGAAATCTCAGAAACTGAAAGAACATCAGATGATTGCAAAGGATATTGGGAATACCATCTTTTAAATGAACTTGAGTTGGACTGCTGAGGATATTGAAAATCCCTTCTAAGGAATGAACATGACTGCTGAGAAAATTGGGAATCCCACTGAAGGAATGAACACGACTGCTGAGGATATTGGAACTCCCTTCTAAGGAATGAATATGACTGCTGAGGATATTGAAACCCATCTGAGGAATGAACATGACTGCTAAGGATACTGAAATCCCATTTAAGGAATGAACATGACTGCTGAGGATATTGGGACTCCTATCTAAAGAATGAACATGAATCTTGAATGCTGTGGATATTGGGAATCCTATCTAAAAAAAAAAAAAAAAAGAACATGACTGCCGAAGATGTTGGAAATCCCATCTAAGGAGTGAACATCAGATGATGGTGGAGGACGATAGAAATCCTACCAAATGAATGAACATCAGATGACTGCGGAGGACGCTGAAAATCCTACCAACTAAATGGACATGACTGCAGAAGATGATGGAAATCCCACCTGCTGAATGAACATCAGATGACTGCAGAGGACGCTGAAAATCCTACCAACTAAATGGACATGACTGCAGAAGATGATGGAAATCCCACCTACTGAATGAACATCAGGTGACTGCAGGCAAACATGGGAAATTCTGCCAACCGAATGAATGTCACATGACTGCACAAGTCACTGGGAATCCCACCTATTGTATGAACATCAGATGACTGCAGAGGATGCTGGAAATCCCATCGATCAAATGAACATCAGAAGACTGCAGAAGTCACTCAGAATCCCATCTATTGTATAAACATCAGATGATTGCTGAAGTCACTGGAAATCCAACCTGTTGTATGAACATCAGATGACTGAAGAGGATGCTCGAAATCTCGATCAAATGAACATTAGAAGACTGCAGAAGTCACTCAGAATCCATCTGTTGTATGAACATCAGATGACCGCAGAAGTCACTGGGAATCCCATCTATTGTATGAACATAAGGTAACTGCAGAAGTCACTGGAAATCCCACTTATTGTATGATTACCAGATAAATGTTGGGAATCCCACCTAATTAATTACCATCTAGAACTCGACTTATCTGCCCATGATACTGTCGGCAAATTTCACTTATTATCATCTATGGGGCGACTTGCCCTTCGGCTGGACTGTTGTTAAATTTCACTAACAGAATGATTATCTACACTTGACTTACCCTCCTATGACACTGTTGGTAAATTTCACTAACAGAATAATTATCTACAGCTGACTTACCCTCCCATGACTGTCAGTAAATTTCACTTCCTGAAGGATTATCTACACTTGACTTACCCTCCCATGACACTGTTGGTAGATTTCACCGACTGAATGACCTTCTAAGGGATTGACTTACCCTCCCATGACACTGTTGGTAGATTTCACCAACTGAATGACCTTCTAAGGATTGACTTACCCTCCAATGACACTGTTGGTAGATTTCACCAACTGAATGACCTTCTAACCCTCACATGGTTGACTTACCCTCACATGACTTACCCTCCAATGACCCTAGTTTCACCAACTGAATGTAGATTGATTTACCCTCCAATGACACTAACACCAACTGAATGACCTTCTAAGGGTTGACTTACCCTCACATGACCCTGTTGGTAGATTTCACTAACAGAATGACCATCTAAGGGTTGACTTACCCTCCCACTACACTGTCAGCAAAGCTGATTCCTTTCTTGGTGTTGGGTGTCTCCGACTTGGATGTCTTCATGATAGACTTGAGCTCCTTACGTTCCAGAGACCCCAAAGAGCCGGCATCCCAGCCCCTGCAAGCTGCCGCTTTCTGCTCCGCCCTTCCCCATGGTGATGTCATCATAACCTGAGTCCTTGATACCCTCACTCTCTGAACCCTCTGAGGGACTGGACAGTTCCGCCTGGACAAAGTCATCATCCTCTCCAATTAGGGAGAGGTCCAGCTGTCCTGAGCTCAGTTCTCCAAAAGCTCTTCCTTCAGAGTAGGCTTTCAGTTCTTGTCTTTTTTGTCCTGTGTCTGCATCTGACCCATCTACGCCTGTTTTTTGCTCACTCTACTGCTGGTCTCTTGTCCTATTGGCTTTGAGGTTAACATTGTTGTTTTAGAAACCACTGTCCCTGTGCAGCTGCTGTTGAAATCCAACTCATCTCCATGTGAAGTCGTTTCTGACTGGACAGTGTCCAAGTTCATCAGACGGCGCATTTCATCCGGCATGAAGTCCTCCACAGACCCCACCCTGTGACCTGAATACACACCCGCTTGGTGGTGGTCCATGTCTGGAGAAGCCCTCCCTCTGTTGCTGTGTCTGGAGGATCTGCTGTAGGATGACTGGTGTGTGAGTGACTCCACCAACCCTTCGCACCTCCTCACTGACCTCTCCGCAAAGCTGTCAACCACAGTCAGGGACCCCCCCTGTTCCTGCTCTTCCTCAGACTCCTGGTCTGTCAATAATTCCTTTCCCGGCAGAGGGGATGCCTGCAAACAGCCAGAGCTGCTCTCCACCAAAGTCTCCTGCACCTGGAAGCAGGCTTGGGCCCCAGCACCACCACTGTCCTCCAACGTGTTGCTGTGTGGCCGCTCAGTGTGAGGGGGTGGAGGTCCAGGGCTGACAGGACTCAGACTGCCAGTGGAAGAGGTGCTGCCCAGGAAGGCCAAGGCCTGGTCAGCCCCTCTCTGGATGATGTGCTCCTGCAGGGTCAGAGGGCGGCGGGGGGTCGCCTTCGCTGCCTCACCCTCAATCTCCACACACTCCACCTTGGAGAAGGACAGCTGAGGCTCCCTGCGCGTTGTGTTGACACCCTTGTCACAACAGTTCTCTGTCATCTGTAATGTGTTGACGCCAGTGTCACAGTAACTCTCTGCCCTCCGTAATGTGTGACGCCAATGTCACACTTGTTCCTGGCTGCTGCCTGCATGGTCTCTGAAGAGCTAGGGAGAGGGTCAGTGCTGGTTCCCTGATGAGTGACAGTGCAGGTGGGGGTGTTGCTGGCAGTGTCAGTCATGGGGATAGGGAGGGTGTTGGTGCCAGTGCTGTTGGTCACCTCCATGGCTTCAAACACTCCCCTGTCCGTCTGCACAGTCATCACCAACGCATTCAGCCATCAAACAACCACACCAATCAGTCATCACATATCCATCCAGCCATGAACCAACAACATCAGTCATCAATTATCAATCTACAGCTGTCTAAAGGTCATCAATCATCTAACTAAAAAAAATCATCACAAAGGACACAAAACTGTTTCTCCTTTTCAGCCCCTTGGGAACTTGCTAAAAACTCTTTCAGGTTTGGATGGATTTTAAACAGTTTGTTATCCATCTGCGAGTTCCATTCCTTTTGCCATCTGGAGTCGCTGACGTAGTTTTGGATTTCAGATCAGTGTGACGGACAATCTGCTCAGCTCTTTCTCTGTGGCACTCTTGGCAAGTTCATCAACCAAATTCTTGCCTCGAATGTCCACATGCCCAAATGTAAGAAAATAATAATGAAGCACAATGTCTATTCTTAATGAAAGTTAATGGAGGTCTTTTTCTGTAGCTGAAGACATAACATCTCAATACCACAAACTGTCGATTCCACTCAAAATGAAACAGCATTCTTTTGTCAAAAACTTTGCTCAATCCATTTCAAGATTTATATAACAGTTTCAATATTCAATACATGAAAGGAATGATTCTTCTTTATTTATGTTATTAGCTGGTGACTTGGTGTCTGAATATCATGAACCAAATATTCAAAAAATGAATGTTTGTGACCATCCTCCACGAAACCAATCTTAGACATCTATCACAAATCTGCAGATTTTCCAGATTAATTTGATATGCAAATTAAAAAAAAAAGCCAGGGCAAAAACGTGCCGCATAAAAATGCAGGGTGCTAGGAATGCTTGATCAGTAAAAAGGGGAAATGACCCTGATTGACTCACAACACTTGCTTTGGCCTCTAACAGCCTGGTTTTGTGCTGGACGGTCATATTTATGTCAGGTGACGAAAATGCTTTGCATTCAGTCACAGTCGTAAAGAAACATTCCACACCTTTTCTTTTCCTCGATATCCTATTAATTTTCAAATGAATTCAGTGCCAGAAAAAGAAAAATATCATTAACAAAAATTGGATCTAAATTGAAAAAGAAAAAGGGCAGACAGCTCTCACCTGTGATGTGGCCTGCTGGAGAGCCACCAGGGGCGTGTTGGTGGACACTGTTCCTGTGGGCCAGCTCACTGTGTCGGAAGCCCTGTCACAGGTCTCTGCTCTCACTGCGGCCGGCTCCTCCCGCCTCAACTCCTTCCGCTCTGCTGACCTGACCCACCCACTGGCTGTTGGTGCTTTGGTGCCCCTCTCTCTCCTACTTCAGGCGAAGGCACACTGTTCTCAGCTGGGCCTGGCTCCGACTCTCTCCTCCAGCCTAGCCCCTGGAAGTCCAGGTCGGTCGCATTCACACCCACTGTCCTGCAGGAGGGCACAACCTCGGGACAGAACGACACCCCCACACTGCGAGAGGGGACCTTCACTTCCACCCCCACATGGCGCTGACCCACAGCCCTGGCGCTAGCACCGATGATGAAAGTGCGGACCTCTGTATTGTGAAGCTGCAGGGTCTGTGCATTGACGTCCCCTTCTCCCACGCCAATAGTGCGGGCAGCAGGTCCAAAGGGCCGGTGCTGACCATGGCTGATGGTGAAGGGAGTGGGTCCTGACTCACATGCCTCTGCCTGCTGGCCGTCCCGACACTGACCTCCACCCACAGCCACACACTGCTTATCTCCCCTGGCCTGCCCCAGCTCTCATTCTGAACCTACACAACAGCCAGGAGAAAAACAAAACCATTACCCTCTCCTTATTCTTAACAATAGGGGAAAAAAAAAACATCATTACAGCATGATCAAACTCTAAACAGAAAAAAACAGCATTGCTATCTCCTACTTTTAATGTAAACAATAATTAAACAAAAACAATTTTGCTGTCTCCCCATTTCAACCTGAACTTAATCCACTGAGAAACATCATCATCAACCCATCTCATTCTTACATCTGTACCTGTTCAACTTCAGTTACCTGCTCTAATTCAAATTCCCTTTCTTTGTCAGCTATCTGTTCCAGTATCAACTAACTCTTCCAGTTCAACTGTCTGTTGTAATTCCATGGCCTCTTCGATCTAAACTACCAGTTTTAGTTCAATTACCTGTTGCACATCAACAACCTGTTCTCACGTCTCTCACCTGTTCTAATTCAGCTATCTCTTTTTTCTCTCACTACACTTTTTTTTTTTTCTTCTTGTCCCATCTTCTGCGCCACCTCAGCGGCACTGTACCCGCGCCACTCATTTCAACCCCTTGTCCACAGCCACAGCTTGGCCTGACCTGCAGTCCACAGGAAGCAGTCGATGTCAAGTCATCAAGAGGCGACCCACCGGAGGAGACACTGCACTGCTGCTGAGTCACCTCAGTGGAGTTCAGTGCTGCCTGTTCTGATCAAGCATACACAGGAAACCACAGGTAATTGCTTAGTCCCAGAGCCAGCGTCAGTGAGCTCTCCCTCCTGAAGGTGCCACCATGTCCATCCAACGACAAACCCCATGATTTTGCTGATACCGGTGACCCTGTCAGAATCAAACCAAGGCCAGAGGTGTGGAGAGGACACCAAAACTGAGGTACTGTTACCATGAGAGCAGGGCATGAAGGGCCACAGAATTTGAGATATTTTTTTTTATGCTGATAGATGACAATGAGGATGATGAATATGATGCTACGGATTTCCATTCTGGTCTGAGACTGCATGACAGCGCTGCCCTCTACTCTTACTTTCATAATATATCCTGACATCAACCAGCCCCAGAGATACAGACACCTGCAGTGTTGGTCAGGAAATTTGAGCAACACTCTCAGCGATGCATCTGTTAAGTGGATGAAACTCGACGGTGTGGTTCCAGTCTTCCCAGCTGAGCCCATGGCAAACTCAGCTCTGGGCAGAAGCCAGTCGGAGCAGAAAAATCCCACCTGGCTCTGATGGGAATCAAACCCACGACCTCCCAGCTGGGAATTCCTGATGCTAACCACTTCACCACAGCAGCTGATTCTTTGATTATACTTTGTATGCCGTTCACGATTTGTATCTCCTGATTATTTCACAATGAGCAGGTCACAGTACATGCTAGGAAAAGGGCTTCATGCTAAACAAAGAAAACTGGTGACCTGGGATTCTGTGGTGGTGACCTGGGGGTAGGTGGTGATGACTTGCTGATGACGGTGTGTGTGAAGCCTGGAGATTGTGTCGGCTGCAGAAGGTAGGGCTCCCACACACTGTGCTCTCCCACCCCAACCTCCACACTCACTGTGGACGGTTTGGCAACGTTGGGGGAGGGGTCTTCACCATGGCAGACTTCCAGGGGACACCGGTGATGCTGAACAAGGGGGAGGAGGAGGAGGATGGGGGAGCCTCCTGCCCCACCCCCACACTGCATGTGCTGACACTGCCTGACTTGGCCTTCAGCTGTAGGGCTAGCAGTCGCTTCTCTTCCTTCAGCACAGCAATGCGCACCTTCACGATGTCCATGGACTTGACCTGATCCTCCAGGTCACGCATGCGGTGCAGCGACACGGCCATGGCCTCTCGAAGGGCGGCCAGGGAGGCCTTGCTGATGGTGGTGTTGGGCGACATGGGGGAAGTGGGACAGTCTCCCTCTTCCTGCTCTCTGTGGGAGAAATGGGTGGCCATAGCGGCAGCCAGGGACTCCGACGTCATGGCTGGGCCATGGAGGTGTGCTTCAAGCAGAGGCACCACGCTGCTGGAGGACTGCACAGAATGAGCCCCCTGAGCTCCCATCACCTTTTCACTGGAGACTGTCGACACTGATGACACTGAGGACATGCTGTCTGTGCGACCAGACTCACCCTTCTCACCCTCACTGTGGTGAGCATATCGCAGGCTGGATCGACGAGGAGGAGGAGGAGGAGGAGGTGGTGGGTTGGAGAAGAAATGATCAAAATGAGAGTGCTGGGAAGACAGAGAAGAGGCGGAGAGGGGACTAATGGGGCTGTAGTCAAAGCTGTCCTCGCTGCCTGCACTGATGTAGCGACGAGAGGCTGGGCCAGCGCGCTGCATGCTGTCAATGGGCAGAGTCCACGTCCAGCAGAACCTGATCGCTGGCAGACTGCAAGTAGTTGACCATGTGGATCAAGCGTGAAGCCTCGGTGGAGTGCACCACATCAGGAGGCGGGGGTGCTGCTGGAGGAGAGGAGCACCCTCCTGCCCGTACTGCTGCTGCTGCTGAAGCATGAACTCCATGGACTTGCGAAGCTTGCGTTTGGTTCGCTGGATGCGCTTGAGGTTGGAGAGGGCTGAGCCATTAGTGATGTTCTGACAGAAGGTGAGGAAGTCCAGGTCGATGTGGTAGCCGTAGGGACAGCACGTGCACCTTCCACCATCATTGGTCACTGGTCGGGACGAAGGGTCAGAGGGCAGCTCTCCACCTCCTCCGTCACCTGTAGGGACACCAATCAGGCAGAATAAACTTCTCCAAAGACAACCTCACACAGTGCCTTTACATTGGTCTGCATGGACTAAAACAGTAAAAGCCCTAACCCCCCCCCCACTCCCCCCCCCCCCCCCAGCGATTCTAACTGCTGGGAAATTATTATCTTCCATTATGGTAGTGACCTCAAAAGCAGGTAAAGATGCAGTAGTAGAGATCATCTGTAATCTGTAGCCTCAGTCATCCTATAGACAGATACAGACACAGTGGTATGTATGAAATGTGGCTTCAGTCATCCTACAGACAGCTACAGATGCAGCAGTAGAGATCATTTGTGGCCCCAGTCATCCTGAAGACAGATACAGTTATACATATGAAATGTGGCCTCATGCATGTATTTTTGTGCAAGGTGTGTACTCCAACGCATAATCATACAACTGGTTCATCTCAGATGTTTTCCTTGGAAACATTACCCTTCTGTAAATGCTTGCAATTGTTTCATGCATGCCTGTGTGGGTGCTCTTGACACGTGCATGTGAGCATGTGTGGCGCATGCATCATGTATGTGTTTGTGTATAATAATAAATGTAGTCATAATAATGATGATGAAAACTTTCCAAGTGCTTTCTTCCAATGAGTTGTGCTGTGTGCATGTGGTGTTTCCAGGCTTATATCTCCATAGGTACCAACAGGACACATGACCAGGCTGTAAAACTGATGAAAACCAATTCCAAACATTTCCCAGTCTGAAACCAGATGCAGTGATAAAGGGGAGGAAGAAGTGGGGTGAGGGAGAGGTGGTAGAGGATGGAGTGGTGGATGAGGGGCGAAGCAGGGATTTCAATCATCTTAATCAGTAAACGTCTGTTTTTTTTTTTCTTAAGTGGGGGGAGGGGGGGAGGGGTGGTACCGGGGTATGACTTCAGCCACACAGCGATATGAGCGACCACCTGTTTTGTTCTTGATTCCAGTACCTCTGATCACTACAGACTCATGAAGCTGAGAACACTTTGCCTTGTTTATCATACTCGAATCGCATGCTGAAGTATTCTCAGGCTCACTCACTAAATTTCTTGACATAGTTGAGGCTTTACCTTCTGACAGACACACAACACAGAGCGCGGAACAACAATCACAAAAGCAAAAGATGGTCACGATGATGACAGAATCAGAACACCTAACCAGACAGGCTCTACTCTTTCCTGTACAGAAGTCAACAAGTTTTCTGCTGTTTGCGTGAAGAAATCTTTGCAAAGCCAGGAAAACTGGACCCTCAATAGGTCCATGTTGAACACAGTTTCTAATCCTCTGGAGATCTCATTTCCTTTCCAAATATGGGCTATGGCTAGCACAGACAACTGAGCTCTGGAAAGCTTGCAGGGCGACAGAAAAAAACAGGAAGGAAGAAAACTTGCAGATTTTTTATTTTTATTTTATTTTCATTTTTTTTTTTTTTTTTGCTGTCCCATCTACTGTGCCTCCCCAGTGGCAGTGCATCCACGTCGCTCATTCCGACTCCTCGTCCACAGCCAAAGCCCGGCCCGACCTGACACAGCTCCGGCACCAGCAATCTACGGGGAGCAGCCACTGTAAAGTCGTCAAGAAGCAACCACTCACCAGAGGAGACACTGCACTGCTGCCAAGTCACTTCGGTAGTGTTCAGTGGTGTCTGTTCTGATCCAACACATGCAGGACACCACCTACTAAGCCCCCTACTGATGACAGTAATTGCTTAGCTGCAGAGCCTGTGTGAGTGAGCTCACCCTCTGGGAGGGCGCCACCATGTCTGTCCAACCACAGTCCCCATGAATTTGCCGATACCAGTGACCCTGACAGAATCAAACTAAGATCGTAGACATGGAGAGACAATTGAAACTGAGGTCACCATGAGAGCTGGGGCATAAAGGGTCACAGAATTTGAGACTTTTTTTTATATATATAATGTTGACTAATGATGAGGATGATGAAGATGGAGCTATGGATTTCCATTTAAGTCTGAGACTGCATGACAGGGCTGTACTCTCTGCTCACTTTCATGATATATCCCAGTGCTAACTAGGCCTGAGAGGTACAGATCCCTGCGGTGTTCATCAGTAAATATTATCAACACTCAGAGACATATCCATAACGTGGATGAAACTCGACTGTGTGGTCCCATTCTTCTCAACTGTGTCCATAGCAAACTCAACTCTGGGTAGGAGCGAGTCAGGCCAGAAAAATCCCACAAATGGCTCTGATAGGAATCGAACCCATGACCTCCCAGCCTGGAGTCCGCGATGCTAACCACTTTGCCACGATGGCTGGTTTAAGGTTTTTCACTGGTTACATTTCAGGCCTAAGGATGAGAGGTGGCATCCCTCTATCTTCCATGTTTCTGAACGCAGCATCTTACCATCAATATTGTCTAATTTCAAGAATATGAAAAAAGACTCTGAGATGATGGCAATGACGTATGTTCTTCATCAGTTTATGTGTTTTTGTGTAGATTACCTCTGAAGTGGTTTAGACTGCAATTCTGGTTACAGTGTTGTCATTTCTAGCATGAAATAGCCTCTGAGCCTGAATGGAATACCCTGTGGAAGTTGTAGGTTTACTATTTTACATATGACATACATTCAAAAATGGACGTAAAATAGCTTAGGTGCAAAGCCTCTTATATCTTGGCAATATCTACATTAACCAAGTTTATGGCAATTTTTTCAAAAAAGAAAAAAGGTGTCACCAATCACGTAGTTCAGGTCACCAAACACTTACATAATTCCCAAATCCGGCAGAAAATTGTGATCCCAAGAAAAGACCAACTTTGTGCACAAACTGCAACAAAGTGTGAAGGGCATTAACGTGAAAGTGATGTGCCATCAGCGGCCAGCCACGATGCTGAGCAATGAGGACTGGCACCAGAAGAGTCTGTTGGTGCCAACCGTGGCTGGAACCATTTATTAAACTTGCAACCAGTGCAAGCGGTATCGACACCAGTGTTTTGGACTGCAAGCCGTGTGCAATCTCTGAGGCTACCAACAGGTAACGCTTTATCAGGGCAATGAGCGTGCACTTGGTAGAGACAATTATGCAGCTTATGTTATATAGTGTAGAATGGATGACAGTGATCAACAAACTCCAAACATTTCCTGCTGATGACTCTTCAGTCCGACCCATGGCAACCTACCAGTTCCACTGGACAAAAACCTCTAACACAGTTTGGCGACCTACGTTGGCGGGCAGCCTGTAGAAAACTGGAGTTTTACCTTACAGTCCATGTCATGAGTCCTCTTCCAACACACATGGCCAGCCACTGGGAAGATGTCATCTCCTTCACACCTCAACCCCTCCCCCCCCCATCTCCTCACCTGTACAGTATTGTACGCATACTTCAGTCACAGACTGCTATTGATCTAATAGCAATGCTATCCAGATGCTGCAATATTAATGTGTGTGAGTGTGTGTGTGTTCTGTTGTGTGTGTGTGTGTGTGTGTGTGTGTGTGTGTGTGTGTGTGTGTGCGCGCGCGTGCGTGCGTGCATGCATACGTGTGTGTGTGTGTGTGTGTGTGTGTGTGTGTGTGTGTGTGTGTGTGTGTGTGTGTGTGCATGTGTGTGTGTGTGAGTGCACACATGTGCTAATGTGTGTGTATGTGTATTATCTATGTGTGTGTGTGTGTGCATACATGTGTGTGCATGCCCCCCCCCCCCCCCCCCCTCCCTCCCCATGCCACAAAAAACTGTCCATGGGCATGAAAACATATACCCCCATGGAGACTGTTTACATCCTCCATCAACACCATTCCAGTGCACAGACACCGATGTGCTTGTGTGACCCAGGATGGCCAGCATCAATCAACCCCACACAGCTGCTGGAGTTCAACAGGATGACCAGGTTTCCTGACCTCTCCTTTCCCTTCGCTGGACCTGGCCGCTTGCTGGCCGGGGACTGGCTGCCATGCTGGGGTGTGTCCAGCTGGCCACTCCACACACGCTGAATGCTGACTGGAACTGGAGTCACCTGCACTTCTGGTCACCTGCTTCCCTCCACCTCAGTTCTGTGGACAAACAACCAGGGCATGAACAAAGGGTTGGTTAGCAAACTTTCAGTCGTGAGGACAAACAATCACAACATGAAACAAAGGGTTGGTTAGCAAGCTCTCAGTCCTGTGGACAAACAACCACAACATGAACAAAGGGTTGGTTAGCAAGTTTTCAGTCCTGTGGACAAACCACCACAACATGAACAAAGGGTTGGTTAGCAAGCTCTCAGTCCTGTGTTGACAAACAACCAGGCCAGGAACTAAGGTTTGGTTAGCAAGTTTTCAGTCCTGTGGACAAACAACCAGGCCATGAACAACGGGTTGGTTAGCAAGCTCTCAGTCCTGTGGACGAACAACCAGGCAATAAACAAAGGGTTGGTTAGCAAGTTTTCCATTCAGTCCTGTGGACAGACAACCAGTCCATGAACAAAGGGTTGGTTAGCTTCCAGTCCTGTGGACAAACAACCAGGGCATGAACAAAGGGTTGGTTAGCTTTCAGTCCTGTGGACAAACAACCAGGGCATGAACAAAGGGTTGGTTAGCTTTCAGTCCTGTGGACAAACAACCAGGGCATGAACAAAGGGTTGGTTAGCAAACTCTCAGTCCTGAGGACAAACAACCAGAGGCAGGTGAGGAACCAAACAAGGTTAGCAGGCTGTTTGCCTTGTGTATAACATAACAGACACCAAATGGAACTGAACACCTGGATCAACACTGGCACAGTCTCCGCATCTTCCTTTCAGTCAAACTGCACTTTCTTTTTTCCGTCTTCTTTTTTTTTTTTCAAAATCTTAAATGATATCTGGTTAATTAGCCTTTGCTGAATTACAATGACAACAATTCTATTTCTAAACATGATAACACTGATCAATACCATGCCACCCATACACATGTCATTCAAACCTTCATTTGACAGCTTGAGTAACTCTTCACTATGTGTGAGAACCCCACCAAGATAACCTGCTAGCATGCCCCCAGCACACTTGACATTTACAGTCTTTGTTTCAACAAAGCATTTACTGTATTGGGTACAACACAACTAGAGCAATAACATGGTAAAGCTGATCACAGCACCCCCCCCCCCTCTCTCCCTGCCCTTCCCCCTCACATACAAGACTTCAAAGTTTTCATTTGACGGCTTTAGTTTAAGGAACAACAACACTGTAATACTGATATCATGCCTGCCCTCTCCCTCCCCTCCATGCATGACATCAAAGGCTTTATTGACAGATTGAACACACCTTTACTGTGTACTACATACAGTACAATGACAGCAACAACACAAAAATGCTGACAGCCCCCCCCCCCCCCCCCCCCCCCCCCCCCCCACACACACACACACACACACACACAGCATCCTCATTTTGTCACAACCTTTCCAGTGTACCACATGAAAGCAACAACACAGTAAAACTGACAGCGTGCCCCACCTACATACCTGGCATGACTGTTTTTATTTATCAAGTAATGGTCACAGGTGTGTATGAACAAGACCACCGTTGGTGGAATGAATATAGACATTACTCACATGACAATACATGGCTTTGCCCTACACCCCATCTCTCTCCTGAACAAACTTCAGATATATATACCGTACTGATACTGCCACCACCTGGGTGTTGGCTGCTTTTTTTTCATCCTACTGATATATAATTCACGTGACAATACATTTTCTGCCCTTATCACCCCGCTTCCGACCCAAGACAACTTCAGATATGATGATACTATTGATAGAGACATAATTCAGATGACAATGCAAGATTCTGCCCTGGCCTCTCCCCCCCCCCCCCCCCCCCCCCCCCCCCCCCAAATTTAGACAGAATACTTGCTCTAACCCCCCCCCCCCCCCCCCCGACACCCTCCTGCTCCCCATCCCCACCTGAAGACAACTTTAGACAGAATACCTTATTCACCTGATATATAATTCTGACCTAGTCTCTCATTCCCAGCCCCATCCTCTTCCTTCACAATCTTCAGCAGTTAAGTTCAATGTCAACATCCTATATATCAGCAGAAGAAAAAAAAAATCATACTGTAAAACATACACAAAAAACAATGGAAGAAATATCTTGTTGACCCAGAACCTGAAGTGGACTATCCATTAAGCCTAATCAGTCAATGTACATATGTTCCTATCATCTTTCCAATCATATCAAACTGGTTGTGTTCAACACTCCACAACAATGACACATAACAACTGACAATTAAATTTTGAGCAAAAACTGGTCAACTGTTTCAAACATTCATGAACGATGACAAATGAGCAAATCTGTACTTAAAAACAACTGACTGTACCATACACATGCACAATTTCATTGATTCATTTTTGACAAGGGAGTGAGTGAGAAGAGGAAGCTCAAATGAATTGCAAGTGCACCTGCACGAACAGTGGCACACATACACCCATCCTTCTTATAAAGAAAAGGGAGGGTTTAAGTGGGAGGTGTGTAAGGGTGAGACCGAGATGAAGGGGGGTTTGAAAAATGGCCAAGGTGGATAACAAACTGAAGCAAAGGATGAGAGTAGGACCAGAAGGGATTGGGGGAATAGAGTGGGTGTCTGCAAATGAAGGGGGGAGGGGGGAAGGCAAAGAGGGGGTGGAGGTGGGAGAGAGGAGGGAAGAGGATGTGCCAGGGTGGGAGACAGAGGGAAAAGGGACAGAGAGGAAGGAAGGAGAGAACAAGGGGCACAAGCAAGGGGTGTACATGAAAGGGTGGATATAGTGCACACATACATGCATACACACACACACACACACACACACACTTTGAAGGAATGAGACTGCTGACATTTGGCGATGAGTGAAGGTGGAAATATGGCCGGTGGGCAGTAAAGAAAAATAGGAGATGTCATAAAATATCATGTTTGGTGGGATGATTTGCTGACCTTCCACTTCCAAAGCCCTAATCTGTCCCATGGATTATTCTGGACATGCAGAATGACTTTCTTGTGCCTAGCAATGAAGGTTTTTTTGTTTTGTTTTGTTTTGTTTTTTTGTCAAACTAATGAACGGTTTCAATCAGCCCTCAAAATGATAGTTAGACTCACAGACGAATAATTCCAGTCATGCTA
>JADBJO010000985.1:62500-92500 GCA_016801955.1 Conus betulinus | reverse complement strand
ACATCACCCCACAACCTACCAGCCCTGAGATGGTCCAACATCACCCCACCCAGACACAACCTACTAGCCCTGAGATGGTCCAACATCACCCCACAACCTATCGTATCAGCCCTGAGATGGTCCAACATCACCCCACAGGACACAACCTATTAGCCCTGAGATGGTCCAACATCACCCCAAAGGACACAACCTACCAGCCCTGAGATGGTCCAACACACACCCCACAGGACACAACCTACCAGCCCTGAGATGGTCCAACACCACCCCACAGGACACAACCTACCAGCCCTGAGATGGTCCAACACCACCCCACAACCTACCAGCCCTGAGATGGTCCAACACCACCCCACAGGACACAACCTACCAGCCCTGAGATGGTCCAACACCACCCCACAGGACACAACCTACTAGCCCCAAGATGGTCCAACACCACCCCACAGGACACAACCTACTAGCCCCTGCGATGGTCCAACACCACCCCACAACCTACTAGCCCTGAGATGGTCCAACACCACCCCACAACCTACCAGCCCTGAGATGGTCCACCACCACCCCACAACCTACCAGCACTGAGATGGTCCAACATCACCCCACAACCTACCAGCCCTGAGATGGTCCAACATCACCCCACAGGACACACACAACTAGCCCTGATGAGATGGTCCAACATCACCCCACAACCTACTAGCCCTGAGATGGTCCAACCCCCCCCCCACAACCTACCAGCCCTGAGATGGTCCAACACCACCCCACAGGACACAACAACTAGCCCTGAGATGGTCCAACACCACCCCCCCAACCTACTAGCCCTGAGATGGTCCAACACCACCCCACAACCTACCAGCCCTGAGATGGTCCAACATCACCCCACAACCTACCAGCACTGAGATGGTCCAACATCACCCCACAACCTACCAGCCCTGAGATGGTCCAACACCACCCCACAGGACACAACCTACCAGCCCTGGGATGGTCCAACACCACCCCACAGGACACAACACACCAGCCTGGGGGATGGTCCAACACCACCTCACAACCTACCAGCACTGAGATGTCCAACATCACCCCACAGGACACAACACACTAGCCCTGGGATGGTCCAACACCACCCCACAGGACACAACACACCAGCCCTGGAATGGTCCAACACCACCTCACAACCAACCAGCACTGAGATGGTCCAACACCATCCAACATTCAAAACAATATTCACTCTGTCTGTGTGGTTTCTTTGGACAGTCTCCCTGTGTCTGTGTGGTTTCTTTGGACTGTCTCCCTGTGTCTGTGTGGTTTCTTTGTGGAAAGTCTCCCTGTGTCTGTGTGGTTTCTTTGGACAGTCTCCCCGTGTCTGTGAGGTTTCTTTGGACAATCTCCCTGTGTCTGTGTGGTTTCTTTGGACAGTCTCCCTGTGTCTGTCTGTGTGGTTTCTTTGTGGAAAGTCTCCCTGTGTCTGTGTGGTTTCTTTGCGGACAGTCTCCCTGTGTCTGTGTGGTTTCTTTGTGGAAAGCCTCCCTGTGTCTGTGTGGTTTTCTTTGGACTGTCTCCCTGTGTCTGTGAGGTTTCTTTGTGGACAGTCTCCTGTGTCTGTGTGGTTTCTTTGTGGACAGTCTCCCTGTGTCTGTGTGGTTTCTTTGTGGACAGTCTCCCTGTGTTTGTGTGGTTTCTTTGGACAGTCACCCTGTGTCTGTGTGGTTTCTTTAGACAGTCTCCCTGTCATCTCCCTGTGTCTGTGTGGTTTCTCGGTGGTCAGTCTCCCTGTGTCTGTGTGGTTTCTTTGGACAGTCTCCCTGTGTCTGTGTGGTTTCTCTGTGGACAGTCTCCCTGTGTCTGTGTGGTTTTCTTTGGATAGTTTCCCAGTGTCTGTGTGGTTTCTTTGGACAATCTCCTTGTCATCACCCTGTGTCTGTGTGGTTTCTCTGTGGACAGTCTCTCCCTGTGTCTGTGTGGTTTCTTTGGACAGTCTCCCTGTGTCTGTGTGGTTTCTTTGCGGACAGTCTCCCTGTGTCTGTGTGGTTTCTTTGGACTGTCTCCCTGTGTCTGTGAGGTTTCTTTGTGGACAGTCTCCCTGTGTCTGTGTGGTTTCTTTGGACAGTCACCCTGTGTCTGTGTGGTTTCTTTAGACAGTCTCCCTGTCATCTCCCTGTGTCTGTGTGGTTTCTCTGTGGACAGTCTCCCTGTGTTTGTGTGGTTTCTTTGGATAGTCTCCCAGTGTCTGTGTGGTTTCTTTGGACAATCTCCCTGTCATCACCCTGTGTCGGTGTGGTTTCTTTGGACAGTCTCCCTGTGTCTGTGGTTTCTTTGGACTGTCTCCCTGTGTCTGTGTGGTTTCTTTGGACAGTCTCCCCTGTGTCTGTGTGGTTTCTTTGGACAGTCTCCCTGTGTCTGTGTGGTTTCTTTGACAGTCTCCCTGTGTCTGTGTGGTTTCTCTGGACAGTCTCCCCGTGTCTGTGAGGTTCCTTTGGACAGTCTCCCTGTGTCTGTGGTTTCTTTGGACAGTCTCCCTGTGTCTGTGGGTTTCTTTTTGACTGTGTCTCCCTGTGTCTGTGGTTTCTTTGGACAGTCTCCCCCTGTGTCTGTGTGGTTTCTTTGGACAGTCTCCCTGTGTCTGTGTGGTTTCTTTGGACAGTCTCCCTGTGTCTGTGAGGTTTCTTTGGACAGTCTCCCCGTGTCTGTGAGGTTTCTTTGGACAATCTCCCTGTCTGTGTGGTTTCTCTGTGGACAGTCTCCCCGTGTCTGTGTAGTTTCTCTGTGGACAGTCTCCCTGTGTCTGTGTGGTTTCTTTGCATAGTCTCCCTGTCATCACATATATATATATAGATAGATAGATAGATAGCCTCGCCACCATCACCTTACAGCAAGGCATGTAGCGAAAGCTAACGATTAAGGAAGGCAGCTCCAGGGCCAGACAACACCACCGCCCTCTAATGACACACTTCACCCACCCACTGCCACGCTTCATTAACCATGTCACTCGCTCACCCCTCGCACCTCACCCGTGTCGTCACACAAACAAGCAGTTGTCCAGAACTGTGGCATGAACACTGATAAATACAGCCTCACTCTCCGTCTTCTCAGCCGTGTATGTGCATACCTGCATATATATGTGCATGGACATATCTGCGTATGCATGCATGCACGCATGCATGCATGTGAGCCTCCCCTCCCTCTATTCCTCTCTGTCTCTCACTCTCTCACACACACACAAACACACATACTGTAACTGAAGTAATGGTGTGCCCAGAGTGAACCCACGTTCAACCTCCAGCACCTCCACAGCCTGTTTCTTCTTAGTTCTAAGTCCACACATCTCCACCATGACAGTGAAAATGAAGAACGAGCAACCCTTATCTTCTCCTATTCGGCGCAAAATGGGTGTAGCTCAATACCCATTTTCCAACGAATATGAGAAGATAAGTGGTTGCTCGTTCTTCACTTTCACTGTCCTAAATGTTGTTTGTTTATGCCTGAAGAAGACCTAAGAGGTCGAAATGCGTTGTGTTTTATCTTGTAATCTGTTTTGTCTGATGGAACTAATACCTTCTCTTTTTCAAATTTGTTCCTGGACTGACTTGTTCCTCACAGACTTTTTCCTGGTATTCATTCATTCCTGGTAGACTTGTACTGGTAGACTTGTTCTCAGAAAAGTGTTCCTGGTGGACTTGTTACTGGAGGTCTGTTCCCAGTTCTGTGAGTATTGATTGTGCCTCTTTACTACCATGTGGCATCATCGATCTGGACACCCCATCATTGATCCTGGTTACTAGTGGTCCCAGCCATCAACTAGTCACAAGCACTGATCAATCAGCACACTCTATTCTGTCATCAGATGGACAGCCAGAACTGCTACACACAGACACAGACACAGAGGTTTTCCAGTGAAACTGAAAGGCTGTTGTGAAGGCCTACACAGAATATTTCCTATAATTTGTTTTTGTGTCACTGTCAGCCTGCATGTGTGCCTGCAAGTTATAGATAGCATCCTTCTTTGTTTCCTTTATAGATCTTTCCGTTTTAGTTAATAAGCTTTTACCCTGTGGGTGTGTGCCCACTGGTGATCACAAATCATGTATTGTTCCATTCCCTCCCACACAGCATCTTCCCCACATTCTGGTGATTGACAGTTCCCATGCTCAACTTGCTCCGAGTCTGGCATACAGTGCAACGATCTTGACACTTCTATGCTATGCAAAACTCAAAAGACACTGCCTAATCTCACAGTTTTCCTACCACAAAAGGAATGTTCACTGCAACCTTTTGCAATCAGCAACACTGGACTCTGAAGTGCTGACCGTTTCCTTGTTGAAACCTGAAGAAATTGTCTCATCTTACCAGTCTCCCTACAATGAAGGAATGTCTCATGGCAGCCATCTGCTATGAAATGCTGATAATTCCCATGATAAAAAACCGGACGATCCTGCCCTATTTAACCAGTCTTCCTACACACGCACACAGTATGATCACTACCCCAACACCAGCCTGCCATCATTCCTTCACACATAGCATCTTTCTTGGATTCCATTCACCGCTACTACTACTACTGATTATTTATGGCGCTTAATCTTACATCATAAGCCCTAAGTTATTACAAATACAGAAAAGTTTAAGAAAACATAAATGAAACCAGTACTCCAAACAACAGCCTACAATCGCTCCTTCACAACAGTACCTAAGTCACAACAGTATCTAAGTCAGACTATGTCCACTACATCAAACAGTGGCATACTATAATTGCATCACATCAGTATCTTTCTAAGTCAGACTCTATCCACTACTCCAAACAATATCATTCCCTTAGTCACAGTATCTTTCAAGCCACACTCTATCCACTGTACAAAACATATCCTTGCCTTACTTACACCATCTTTCAAAACACACTCTATCCACAACACCAAACAACATCATCATCCTTTTCTCACACACTCACAGTATCTTTCAAGTCACATTCTATTCACTACACCAAACAATATCATTCCTTCACTCGCAGTATTTTTCAAGTCAGACTCGGTCACCTACAACAGCATGCAATTATTCCCTCACAACAGAATCTTTCTGAGTCAGACTGTTGACCACACCAAACAATAATCTGCTAATAGTGCTATCAGTTCTTCACTTAAAATACAATCCTTTGTCAGACTATCCACTACAATAAAAGCAGCCTGCTTTCACTCCTTCACAACCGCATTTCTGGATAGACTGTTCACAACACTAGATGACATAATAGCCCGCTATCACTCCTTCACAACAGCATCTCCCAGAGAGACTGTTCACAACACTAGACTACACAACAGCCCTCAATCAGCAGGAACCAGATTCATGCCTCAAGGGCCTTCACACCCCACCACTACACTGCATTTGACTGGAGTTTCCCAACACTGGCACCTACACCGCACCATTCTCCTTTCACCACTGCACACCATTCTCCCCTGTCTGTTAGTGTTACACCACATAATTTTCCATATACACCACATCATCTTCACATCGTTCTCCCTATACCACATCATTCTCCATACATCACCTTCTTCACATCATTCTCCCTGTACTACATCATTATGAATCACCTTCTTCACATCATTTTTCCCTAGACCATGTCACTCTTCATACCAACTCTGATATGGCCCTTTGCATTTGGGTGGGCTATAACTAGTATTTATAAGCAACATTACCACTCTCCATACATCACCTTCTTCACATCATTCTCCCTATACCACATCACTCTCCATACATCACCTTCTTCACATCATTCTCCCTATACCACAAAATTCTTTATGCCTCACCTTCTTCACATCATTCTCCCTATACCACATCATTCTGCATACATCACCTTCACATCAGTCTCCCAATACCACATCATTCTCATACATCACTTTCTTCACATCATCATTTTTTTCCCTATACCATGTCACTCTCCCATACATCACCATCTTCACATCATTCTCTCTATACCACATCATTCTCATACATCACCTTCTTCACATCATTTTCCCCATACCACACTCTCCATACATCACCTTCTTCACATCATTCTCTCTATACCACATCATTCTCATACATCACCTTCTTCACATCATTCTCTCTATACACCATCATTCTCATACATCACCTTCTTCACATCATTCTCTCTATACATCATTCTCATACATCACCTTCTTCACATCATTCTCTCTATACCACATCATTCTCATACATCACCTTCTTCACATCATTCTCTCTATACACCATCATTCTCATACATCACCTTCTTCACATCATTCTCTCTATACATCATTCTCATACATCACCTTCTTCACATCATTTTCCCCCCATACCACACTCTCCATACATCACCTTCACATCATTCTCTCTATACCACATCATTCTCATACATCACCTTCTTCACATCATTCTCTCTATACCACATCATTCTCATACATCACCTTCTTCACATCATTCTCCCAATACCACACTCTCCATACTCTCTCATCTTCTTCACATCTTTCTCCCCGTAGTAGTACATCATTCTCCTCACACAGCCTCCATACATCAGTGACTTATCACCACAGTCCAGAAAGGTAAGAGATACCATTTTACCTTTAGCAGATTTCTTGCAGGAAAGAGCTTAGCACACTTCTACATCTGAGGTTAGCCTGCTTTGCCTGTCAACATTTCTCTTCAACTGTGAAAAAATTTGTCCATCAGATTTGGTCAACTGACTCTGCACTCTCAGTCTTGGCATCTGCACATATTTTTTCCCATCATGAAGCAAGCAATTAATATTACTGTCATCAGTCTTAGAGAACACAAAGTAATGCCCTTTGGAACGCTGGGGAGCATCCCACATCAGAATGCGTCTCTGACAACACACATAAAATGTTACAGTACACTCTTCCACTTTCCTCAACATACAATGGCCGAGACTGAGAGTACAGACATTCTCAGAAAAAAAAAATCAAGTTATAATTATCGCCAACTGTGAACAATGTCTAAAGTCAAAATCACTACGAACAGAAATAAATATGATAAGGGTACACAAAAAGTTGAAAAACAGTGATGTGATCGTCTAAGCCTATCTGACATGATGGACGCCCATGGGCTAAAAGGAGTGAAAGCCAAGACACCATGTATATATAGCATGAACAACAGGCATCTTGGGAGTAGCAGCCAGCCACACTACTCACTAGCTTCGGAGTCAACCCAGCACCAGTCCATGACCAAGGTGCTGCCCACTCTCTCCTCTGCAATGCCACTTTTCTCTGGCCTCAACTAATCATCTGGGACTCTGCCAGGACTTCTCCCTCTGATCCACAGTGGCCTCAATGACTGCAAGGACAGGACCCCTCACACCGTGTCTCCTCCACTGCGGATCAGCATGGCTCCACTGGCCCTGGTCCTGACAGAACCTGCCAGCTGTCCTCCAATTTCATACTGGTGCTTCATACCTGGTGCTTGTGTCCCTTTGGCTTACCCTGCAGAGATACACGATCTGTCCTCTGTGCTCAGGTCAGCTCATAATCATCCAGAATAACCCTCCCCTCCCCCTTCCCAGCATCTTCCTCCTCCTTCACCTGGCCATCTCCCTCTCCTCGCCACGCCCACTTTCAGGTCAGCTGCTCAGACTGAGAGTATAACTCATGCTACTAGAACTGCTTTCAGATGCCTTCTTGCCAGCCCGGTTAATCCTGTAATAAATAAGTGTGGGAGTGTCAGCTAGCTGGCAGCTTCATTCCACACTAATCCACTCCCACCTTGTCAGGCCTTGCATATATAGCACACAGGTCAGGACTATCACCATGCAGACATCAGCACTCAGAGTTTACAAACTGAGAAAGGCAGGAGAAGAAGCAACCACACACACAAACATACATACAAACTAGGCATACCATGAGTGCATTATTTCCCTCTCTCTCTCTCTCTCTCTCTCGCATACACACACCACGTGGGTATGTATTTCGTACGTAAACTGCAGGCTAACTGAGAAGAAGAGGTACTGATGGTTATAAAATGGAACAAAAATCCAATGAAAAGTGTGATTATTAACACATACACGTATCCTGCACTCCTGGTTTCCATTCCAGTTTCTCTCCATATATCTGTGGTCAGTTTTTCTCTTCCTCTCTGTCTGTCTGTGGTCAGGTTTGTGTCTGTTCCTCTATTACATATTTGTGGTCTGGTTGTGTCTGTTCCTCTCTACATCTGTGGTCAATTTGTGTCTGTTCCTCTCTACATCTGTGGTCAGTTTGTATCAGTTATTCTGTCTGTGGTCAGCTTGTGTCAGTTCTTCTCTATGTCTGTGGTCAGTTTGTTTCTGTTCCTTTATTATCTGACTGACTCATTTTTAAGCATACTGTCGCTAAGCTTCATCTTATGACTTGGCTCGTTTTTGCACTTCAGAATCATCAGTGCCTCTGTTGTGTCATGACCAAAGGAGGAGTGAAAATCTGTAAGGTTCTTCCTCACAAGGCTGAACACTTTCACTGGCCGAAATGTTAACTGGAATCAGCAGCACTCCCATCATGACAGCAGAAAGCAACAGCAACCTGATCTGTGCTTCTGTTCTAATTTCTTTTTCTTCTTTTCTGCCCCAGGGTTAATTGGTCCAGCAGGTCGTTTCCATATGATGGTGAAGAAGCAGAACCTAAAGTAAAAAAAAATTCCAAACAGTTCTTTGGCTAAATGAACGGCAGATGTGCGAACTCTGCAAATAAACAAACCTTTTTTTTTGCGAGCACAATCGTTTTTCTAACGTTATGCGGAATAGGGGAATGACGGTGGTTTGAGCATAATAAACTTTGCCAAAAGCAGGATGGTTGGCAGCTCTGTATGAAACATCTTTTTGAAGGTCAGAGATGCACACTCCTATGGATGAGATAACAGCTTATCCACTTCTGTGACAGTGTCAGATGTGGTAACGCTGAGCAGTATCAGCAAAAATCTCAAGCAGCATGGAGTGACATCTGACAAAATATGTTTTTATTTTTTTTCGATTACTGGGCATAATTACCATTTAATGATATAGCATCCTCAACCAAATGGGCAAGTGCACGAGAGCAACGATGAAAAGGCTGGAAACAATGGAGAGATGCATAAAAAATAGGAGAGAAGACAGTCACACACAGACTGAGAGATACAAAGTCAGGCAGAGAGCAGCACAAGAGAGAGAGAGAGAGAGAGAGAGAGAGAGAGAGAGAGAGAGAGAGAGAGAGAGAGAGAGAGAGAGAGAGAGTTTTACTTTTAGTTTCCTCAAGGAGGTGTCACTGTGTGGGGAATATTACACTTGCTAAACCACATCTGCCAGTGCTAAGTTTCAAGACCACTCTGTGCAGGATTTACAACTGAACTGAGGATAAATGACCTTGGAAACAACGAAGATGAAATGACTTATGAGGACAGTCTCATGGATGCCACTTTGTGACTACTTAGCAGATGTCTGTGTATTAGCTCAAGGGGGGGGGGGGGGGGGGGGGGGGTGGAAGAGGGAGAGAAGACGGGGGAGAGGGAGGAAGGAGAGAAAGAGAGAGAGAGAAAAGAGACTGCAGAAAGAGAGCAAGCTGAACTCGCAATTTCATGACCGACTGAGGAATTAAGACAGACAGACAGACAGACAGACACTGAGACAGACAGAGACTAGAGAGAAAGAGAGAGAGAGAGAGAGAGACAGAGACAGAGAGAGAGAGAGAGAGAAGAGAGAGAGAGAGAGACATGACAGACAGTTATATTTTCATACGGGAATGATGAGACATGGGATATGATGACATTTGTTTTGTCATCAGACAACTTTTAGCCATCTACCGAGATTGGCTTTAAAATCTCAGTTAAAATTCACTGAAACTGAATGATGAAAACCAACTATAGTATAGCAAAATGCAGTAAACACAGTTTGATTTTGAAAAGTCATGATCTGAAACTTTTTCAAAAGCTGTTTTTCAAACTAAATGATTGTTTCATTACAAAAAAAACACACATTTTGATTTGTTATCCTTAAAGTCTGATTTAGGAAGCACACCAGCCTTAAAATGTCACATTTCTGCAATGTCTCAGTTTGCAAGTACATTTTGGAACTTTGAAATATTACTTCCTAAGTTCCTTATCAAATTCAAGTATGATGATAATGCTTATTCCTTTTTATCATAAAAATGTCCTATATAAATTTGATATTGTAATCTTTGAAAGACAAACATGACAGTACAAAAATTTTCCCAGCCTGACAGAACAAAACTTTTTGTCCATCCATGTGTTTGTTTTTGACAATATTCAAGATGCAAAAGGGCTGTGTCAATCTTAAAATAAGTTTGTTTGTTTTTTCAGTTCTTGTTGCTGTGTAGATGTGTCAGGTACAGGGTGTATGGGCAAACTTAGAACATATTTTTTGGGGGAATGTCTCCTTGTTTGTTCTGTGTGCTTTGTGATGTTATGCTAGGCAATTCAGTCCATACTGTCCGTCTGTGTGTTAATTTGACAATGTTCAAGATGGACAAGACTGTGCCAGTCTTGAATAAATGTCACCTGTATTTGTTATTTCATCAATTATTGTTGTTGCACAATGTGTCAGGTACAGGGTTTATGGGCAAACTTGGAATGTCCTTTTTGAGGGACGTTTCCTTGTTTGTTCTGTGTTTGTTATTTCTGCTAGGCGATTCGGTGTCATAAGCAGCATTCATTTGGAGTTATGGGCCTGTAGTTATTTCATTGTGGGAGCAAGAGTTACCCTTCTTGTTTGTTATCTTCTGTTTACTGCAAAAGGTTGTGCCAGTCTTGAATAAATGTTAATTGTATTTATTTCTCCATTTGTTGTTGCTGTGTGTAGAAGTGTCAGAAACTGGGTATAGGCAAACTTGGAACATCCTTTCTTTTTTCTTTATTTGGGGGGGGGGGGGGGGGGGGGGTGTGTGGATGTCTCTTTGTGTTGTTGTGTGTGCTCTTTGTTGTCATTTCTGCTAAGCAATTCTGTATCATAAGCAGCATTCATCTGGAGTCATAGGCCTGTAACTATTTCACTGTGGGGCAAGAGTTATCCTACTTGTTTGTTATTTACTGTTTACTGTTCCCTGCCTCACTTAAGATTTCCTTTGATACTCATCAAACTGAGGTTATCTGTATTAGTTACTGTCTGTTAGTTACTGTCTGTCTTCATATTCCTTTGATTATATTCAAGGTGTAAAAGGCTGCGCCAGTCTTGAAAAAATGTTACTTAGTTTGTATTTGTTCATTTCTCCAGTTATTGTTGTTGTGTAGATATGTCAGGTATGGGGTTTTATGGGCAAACTTGGAACATCCCTTTTTTTTTTTTTTTTTTTTTTTTTTTTGGGGGGGGGGGGGGGGGGGGGGGGACTCTCATCTCTCCTTGCTTGTTCTGTGGGCTCTGTATTGTCATTTCTGCTAAGGGACTCTGTGTCATAAGCAGAATTCGTTTTGAGTTATGGGCCTGTAAATATTTCATCGTGGGAGCAAAGAGTTACCCTACTTGTTTGTTATAAACCTTTTCCCGTCTGCCTTCTGTCTTGCACAGGACTGGAATGTTGACCAGAAAAATGAATTATCTCGAACTGTCAACTGGCCAAAGAGCAGACTTCATGGTCGGATCGACTGGCTGTCATTTAGATTAAAATACCAGTAAAAAAAAAAACTGTTAATGATTCCGCAAGACAATATGGGCAAACAGATTACAAGACAAAACACAACGTCCTAGGTCTTCTTAAGGTAAAACAAACAACATTCTGGACAATGGAAACAAACAACGAGCAATCATTTAACTTCTCAGATTCGGCGCAATTTAAACACCCATCTTAAGTGCTTGGTCGTTGTCATTGTCCTGACTGTTGTTTGTTTCACCTGTAGAAGATCTACGAGGTCGAAACGCGTCGTGTTTTGTCTTGTAATCTGTTTGCCAACATTGTCTTGCGGAATCAGAAACAATTCTTTAATAAAAAAAAAAAAAAAAAAAAACCTCAATTTCCGCCTTTGGTCAAATTACTCTAAAACTAAAAATAAAATACCAAGTTCATAACAAAACAGTCTACAAAAAGCTTAGACCACAGGCCGTGATGGAATCCCGCTAACGACCGGTTTCTGCTTCAGGAAACTAACCTCATAATTGAATCAGACCAACCGACGCGAGAAATGTAAACAAAGGCCGAAGGCGAAAGGCTGCAGAGCTGCGTCACTCATTCGTATTGCCTCGACTAGTGGACAGTCCACTGCAGCTGTTATCCTGTATTACAAACTATTCAGCGATTTAAAACAGTCTTACCTTTCTTATTTTTCACTTGTTCTTCCAGCACACTAAATTATTTCCACCTCAGGTGGCAAATGTGTTGAGACACAACGTTGACGTTCACATATGTCGCGAAAACCCCAGTTGTAAGAGAACCGCCATGGAGGTAAAGTCACCCGGATGTAACGTCACATGTCATTGAAGTAAAAGGGGTCGTCTCAACCTATCATAGGATTAAGTTACCACGTGCGTAAGCCAACATTGAGGCAGTCGCTTTCTTCGATTTCTTTTTTTTTTGCTTTTCTTCTTCTTCTTCTTCTTCTTCTTCTAATTTCGGATCAGTTTTTGTTTCATACATTCACTTCTCTATAGCTCTCTGTCCGCTGTCATCTGCAGCAGGATCGGGAATTTGTAATCTGTCAAATTCTTTGTCTAGTCCTATAATCCTGGCTGTCTCTCACGGGGACTGCCACCCTCCGTGGGATATTCCTGGACTTGTCCGAGCCAGGCGGCAAGTAGGAAGAGATTTTCGGGGAGAGAGCTTGATAGCAGAGGGTCTTCGGATAAGAAACCCTCTCTCAGACAAGTGTTTTGGCCCTGAACTCCCTTTTGGCCCTGAACTCCTTACACTCGGGGGGGGGGGGGGGGGGGGGGGGGGGGGGGGGGGGGGGGGGGGGGGGCTATGACTCCTAGATGCCCTTCTACTTGTCATATTATCCCCCGGTGGAGCCGGGATGGGAACCAGCAACTTATTAGTTAATGGGCGTATTAAGGGCGTTGTCTTTGTAGATAGGAGTCTTAATCGCAATCAGACACGTGTTCTAAACCGGGAAATTCGGGTTAATTAAGCCTTACACGTCAGTCTGTTTCTCCTCGACCAGACTGATCCATCCATGACTCTTTTTCAGCTGCGTTTCCATTGCTTTGAAGGTTCTAGTTCTCTTCTTATCAGAAATACTGAACTGTTTCACGAGATCATAGGCTGATGAGTCTAAAAATCCCCTTGCTCCAACGTTTTTGGTAGGTACTTTGGCTTGGTAGCTTATCTAGATTCCCTGGAGCTGCTGGCTAGACTAACATAGGCCTACTTTTCACTCTTGTGAGCTTGTTCCATTCTGCTTTCATTTCGCTCGGTGAGTTCGATCAAAATCAATTGTGTGCAATATCTGATCGCATGCTGCTCTTCCTGATGATCTCTGGATTTTTTTTTTTTAAATTCCGGAAAGCCTGCTGTGCTGTCCTGTGCTCTTAACGTCATAACTGTTGGCTAAACTTAATAATTGTGGCCTCCTGCTGGATCAAATGTTGTCGCTACAGCCTCAGTTGCCGTAATGTTTGATCTGATAGTGCTAATCGCACGTGCGGCCTTTTTAGCATTCGGTTGTCTGCTCGTGTATCTCGAGCTCTGCGTTGCATGAAATCAGGATATGCTCCACCATTTGCCCTGATAAAGAGGACACGTAGGGTCATCTGATATTCCCCCACCCACCCCACCCATTCCCCATGTTATGCAGCTGATCCTAGGAAATGTAGCCTACCATCTTATATCGTTGCAGTTGAAACTTCGTTCAGTATTTTCGCACGTAGTCCTCTGCCCCTCTCGCTGGTCTTGTTGGACTGACTGCCTTTTAGATTTTTGCTTTTTTTTTTCTGGCATCCTCGTCTTTCTTCAATACCTGATCGAACAAACAACCAAATTGTTGCCTTTGTCTGTCGGCACGATGATTCTTCTATTTGTTCGGTTTCTTCTCTCTTACCGGCTCAACCACCCTCCGTTGGATTTTCTTAGTGGACGTGAGCAGGTATGGCGACTGCAAGCCCGTAGCTGAAAAAAAAAAAAAAAAAAAAAAAAAAAAAAAACAAAAAACAAAAACAACAAAACGCTGCATCACAGACATGAATTAATCTTGTCCACTGGGCCTTATGTTGACTGCTGTCTGACGTAGTTATGTGTTCTATGTATGTATTGACTGCTGTATGACGCAGTCATGTGTTCAATGTATGTATTGACTGCTTTCTGACATAATCATGTGTTCTATGTATGTAGTGGCTGCTGTATGACGTAGTCATGTGTTCTATGTATGTAGTGACTGCTGTATGACGTAGTCATGTGTTCTATGTATGTATTGACTGCTGTCTGACATAGTCATGTGCTCTATGTATTGACTGACTGCTGTCTGACAGTCATGTGTTCTATGTTCTATGTATGTATTGACTGCTGTCTGACAGTCATGTGTTCCATGTATGTATTGACTTCTGTATGACGTAGTCGTGTGTTCTATGTATGTATTGACTGCTGTCTGACGTAGTCATGTGTTCTATGTATGTAGTGACTGCTGTCTGACGTAGTCGTGTGTTCAATTTATGTATTGACTGCTGCTGACGTAGTCACGTAGTGATGTGTTCTATGTATGTAGTGACTGCTGTCTGACGTAGTCATGATGTGTTCTATGTATGTAGTGACTGCTGTCTGACGTAGTGATGTGTTCTATGTATGTATTGACTGCTGTCTGACGTAGTCATGTGTTCTATGTATGTATTGACTGCTGCTGTCTGACGTAGTTATGTGTTGACGTATCATGTGTGTATATATATGTAGTGATTGCTCTCTAACGTAGTCATGTTCTCTACAATGTATTGACTGCTTTCTGACGTAGTCATGTATTCTATGTAAGCGTGACTGTTCTCTTACATAGTACTGTATCTTATGTACGTCACCTTTCTTCTGGTGTCCATTGTTTGACGATTTGGCCTTACTTCTGCTGTCCATTGTTCTCCATTGTTGTCTTTCTTCTTTCTGCTGTCCATGGGGTGGCACTCACGCCTTCCTTCTGAAATCAGTTATGTGACATTGTTGTCTTTCTTCTGCCGCCCATTGTTTGACGATTTCGCCTTTCTTCTGCCGTCCATTGTTTGATAATATCGCCTTTCTTCTGCTATCCATTCTGTGGCATTGTTGCCTTTCTTCTGCCGTCCCTTGTCTAACATTGTTGCTTTTCTTGTGCTGTCCATTGTGTGACATTGTTGCCTTTTTATGCTGTGCATTGACTGACATTGTTGCCTTTCTGCTACTGTCCATTGTGTGACATTGTTGCCTTTTATGCTACTGTCCATTGTGTGACATTGTTGCCTTTCTGCTGCTGTCCATTGTGTGACATTGTTGCCTTTCTGCTACTGTCCATTGTGTGACATTGTTGCCTTTTTTCTGCTGTCCATTGTGTGACATTGTTGCCTTTCTTCTGCTGGCCGTTGTTTAACATTGTTGCCAAGTCAAGTCAAGTCAAGTCAAGTCAAGTCAAGTCAAGTTTGTTATCTCAATTCGAGAAATTAGTTTGTGGTCACACACATTCACAGCAAATAAACAATGATTTTGTCACATCACTCAGTTTCTCACATATGACATACATTCATATAAAAGAATTTGGATTTCAAGGTGACTGTATAACATAAAAATAATACTATATGAAATTACATTCCTACAACGCATTTTGACAATAAATTCTAAGATGAGATTTTAAACTAAAATAACACAACTATTTGTTATCTAAATGCAACAGTATGCCCACTCTGAGTTTAAATTATACGTATCTATATAAAACAAAATGTAACAATAATCCATAGTTAAAAAGCAATTAAAACATCACCTCTGTTCAGAAAATCAATGGACAGGGGAATAAAATTTTGTTTAAATCTGACACTTATGCATTTAACCGATCGATATCTTCGTCCTGACTGAAGAAGGTCATACTGATTTGCAAGAACGTGGGTCTGGTCACACGCAATCTTCTTCGCTTTACAAACAACACGGCACCTGTACAGCTCATTCAGACGTTTTTTGTCTCCCACCAACAATTTTTCCTCCCACGTTCACCACTTTCTCAAGCACATTTCTACTCTTCACAGTCAACCCACCATACCAACACATAAATGAGAAAGTTAAAACAGATTGCAAGAAGCATGAATAAAATGTCCGAAGAATGTCAGTATTCACATGAAATGATCGCAGCTTGTGAAGACATTATAATCTGGTTTGACATTTTTTGTGGACGTAATCAACATGGGATTTAAAATGCAGCTTATTATCTATTAAAGTGCCTAAATATTTGTATGATTCAACACGTTCTACTTCAGCACCTTTGATAAAAAAAAACAATCAACATTCTTTCGTTCGTTTTGTTACATTCAGATCAAGATAGTTATGATCGCACACGTCAAACAAATCTTTGAACCTCCTTGAGTAAACAGAGTCAGAGTTGAAAATTTCCTCAAGTGCTGAGTCATCTGAATATTTAATGTACAAAGTTGAATCACTTCCTGAACAATCATTTGTGTACAGAGTAAAAAGCACTGGAGATAAAACAGTACCCTGAGGTGCGCCGGTTGAAATGACTCTGGAAGACTAAACAACACTTTCATATCGAACAGACTGTGTCCTCTGTGTTAGAAAATCAATTATCCAAAGAATGAGCTTGTTACACACATTTATGTTAATGAGTTTGTTTGCCATCAGATGTGGTTGTATGATGTGGAATGCTGATGAGAAATCAATAAAAAGAATGCGTACAAAGGAGGCAGGTTTTTCGAGATGTGAAAACGCATGATGGAGAAGTGTGAGTGTGGCATCTTCTGTTGATCTGTTCTGTTTGTATGCGAACTGAAACGGGTCTTGGTACTGTGTAGTATCTTTTTTAAAACAGAGCAGAGGACAATTCTTTCAAGACATTTCATTGAAACAGATGTGAGGGCAACTGGTCGGTAATCATTTAAACAGCTTGGGTTGCGTTTTTTTGGTTTTTTTTTTTTTTTTTTTTTTTTTTGTGAACAGGACATACAGTGGCATTTTCCCCCCCCCATAAAACAGGAATTATACATTCTCTTAGTGACCAGGTAAACAAACGACTGTAAACGTAGGAGAGCTAAGGAGCACACACCTTCAACAATTTTCCACAGATATTATCAGGGCCTATTGCCTTTCTCACATTTAAACGTTTGAAAAAAGACTGAACATCATTTTCCTCAATCACAACAGAATCACTTCCATCAACATCATTTTTAACATTGCTTTGCTCTCATCTGCTGTCCATTGTGTGACATTGTTGCCTTTCTTCTGCTGTCCATTGTGTGACATTGTTGCCTTTCTTCTTGTGTCCATTGTTGTGTGACATTGCTGCTTTTCGTCTGCTGTCCATTGTGTGACATTGTTGCCTTTCTTCTTGTGTCCATTGTGTGACACCTTTACCTTTCATCTGCTGTCCATTATTTAACATTTTTGCCTCTCTTCTACCGTCCATTGTGTGACATTGTTGCCTTTCTTCTGCTGTCCCATTGTGTGACATTGTTGTCTTTTTATGCTGTTTATTGTAATTATTGCATTTTCATGCTGTCGATTGTATGCGATTGTTGCTTTTGTTTGCGATTGTTCCTTTTGTTTGCGATTGTTCCTTTTTCATGCTGTCTTTTGTTTGTGATTATTGCTTTTTTGTGCCTTTCATTGTTTGTGATTGTTGTTGTTTTTTTGTCCTGTTCATTGTTTGTGATTGTTGTTTTTTGTGAAGTTCATTGTTTGTGATTGTTGCTTTTTTATGCTTTCCGTTGTTTGTAATTGTTGCTTTTTTGTGCTGTTCATTGTTTGTGATTGTTGCTTTTTTTTTTTCTGTTCATTGTTTGTGATTGCTGCTTTTTTGTGCTGTGTCTATTGTTTGTGATTGTCGCTTTTTCATGCTGTCTGTTGTTTGTGTTTGTTGCTTTTTTGCGCTGCCTGTTGTTTGTGACTGTTGCTTTTTGTGCTGTTCATTGTTTGTGATTGCTGCTTTTTTGTGATGTTCATTGTTTGTGATTGTTGCTTTTTCATGGTGTTTGTTTGGTTGTGATTGTTGCTTGTTTGTGCTGTCTGTTGTTTGTGATTGTTGCTTTTTTGTGCTGTCTGTTGTTTGTGATTGTTGCTATTTCATGCTGTCTGTTGTTTGTGGTTGCTGCTTTTCATGCTGTCTGTTGTTTGTGATCGCTGCTTTTTTCATGCTGTCTGTTGTTTGTGATCGCTGCTTTTTCATGCTGTCTGTTGTTTGTGATCGCTGCTTTTTTGTGCTGTTCGTTGTTTGTGATCGTTGCTTTTTCATGCTGTCTGTTGTTTGTGATTGTTGTTTTTTCATGCTGTCTGTTGATTGTGATTGTTGCTTTTTCATGCTGTCTGTTGTTCGTGATTGTTGCTTTTTTGTGCTGTCTGTTGTTTGTGATTGTTGCTTTTTTGTGCTGTCTGTTGGTTGTGATTGTTGCTTTTTTGTGCTGTCTGTTGTTTGTGATTGTTGCTATTTCATGCTGTCTGTTGTTGTTTGTGATCACTGCTTTTTCATGCTGTCTGTTGATTGTGATTGTTGCTTTTTTGTGCTGTTCATTGTTTGTGATTGTTGTTTTTTTTGTGCTGTTCATTGTGATTGTTGCTTTTTTGTGCTGTTCATTGTTTGTGATTGTTGCTTTTTTTTGTGCTGTTCATTGTTTGTGATTGTTGCTTTCTGTGCTGTTCATTGTTTGTGATTATTGCATTTTTGTGCTGTTCATTGTTTGTGATTGTTGCTTTTTTTGTGATGTTCATTGTTTGTGATTATTGCTTTTTTCATGCTGCTGTCTGTTTTGTGATTGTTGCTTTTTTTTTGCTGTCTGTTGTTTGTGATGATGTTTTTTTTTCGTGCTGTCTGTGTTTGTGATTGTTGCTTTTTTGTGTGCTGTCTGTTGTTTGTGATTGTTGCTTTTTCATGCTGTCTGTTGTTTGTGATTGTTGCGTTTTTTTTGTGCTGTCTGTTGTCTGTGATCGCAGCTTTTGTGTGCTGTCTCTTGTTTGTGATTGTTGCTATTTCATGCTGTCTGTTGTTTTTGTGATCGCTGCTTTTTTGTGCTGTTCGTTGTTTGTGATTGTTGCTTTTCATGCTGTCTGTTGTTTGTGATTGTTGCTATTTCATGCTGTGTGTTGTTTGTGATTGTTGCTTTTTCATGCTGTGTGTTGTTTGTGATCGCTGCTTTTTCATGCCGTCTGTTGTTTGTGATTGTTGCTTTTTTTGTGCTGTTCGTTGTTTGTGATTGTTGCTTTTTGTGATGTTCATTGTTTGTGATTATTGCTTTTTCATGCTGTCTGTGGTTTGTGATTGTTGCTTTTTTGTGCTGTCTGTTGTTTGTGATTGTTGCTTTTTCGTGCTGTCTGTTGTTTGTGATTGTTGCTTTTTTGTGCTGTGTCTGTTGTTTGTGATTGTTGCTTTTTCATGCTGTCTGTTGTTTTGTGATTGTTGCTTTTTTTTGTGCTGTCTGTTGTCTGTGATCGCAGCTTTTGTGTGCTGTCTGTTGTTTGTGGTTGTTGCTTTTCATGCTGTGTGTTGTTTGTGATTGCTGCTTCTTTATGCTGTCTGTTGTTTGTGATCGCTGCTTTTTCATGCCGTCTGTTGTTTGTGATCGCTGCTTTTTGTGCTGTTCGTTGTTTGTGATTGTTGCCTTTTTGTGCTGTCTGTTGTTTGTGATTGTTGCTTTTTCATGCTGTCTGTTGATTGTGATTGTTGCTTTTTTTTCATGCTGTCTGTTGTTTGTGATTGTTGCTTTTTTTATGCTGTCTCTTGTTTGTGATTGTTGCTTTTTTTGTGCTGTCTGTTGTTTGTGATTGTTGGTTTTTTATGCTGTCTGTTGTTTGTGATTGATGCTTTTTTGTGCTGTCTGTTGTTAGTGATTGTTGCTTTTTCATGCTGTCTGTTGTTCGTGATTGTTGCTTTTTGTGCTGTCTGTTGTTAGTGATTGTTGCTTTTCCATGCGGTCTGTTGCTTGTGATTGTTGCTTTTTTGTGCTGTCTGTTGTTTGTGATTGTTGCTATTTCATGCTGTCTGTTGTTTGTGGTTGTTGCTTTTTTCATGCTGTCTGTTGTTTGTGGTTGTTGCTTTTTCATGCTGTCTGTTGTTTGTGATTGTTGCTTTTTTTGCTGTCTGTTGTTTGTGGTTGTTGCTATTTCATGCTGTCTGTTGTTTTTGATTGTTGCTTTTTTGTGCTGTTCATTGTTTGTGATTGTTGCTTTTTAGTGCTGCTCATTGTTTGTAATGGTTGCTTTTTGTGATGTTAATTGTTTGTGATTGTTGCTTTTTTGTGCTGTTCATTGTTTGACATTTTTGCCTTTATATTCTGTCCATTGTGTGATATTGTTTTTCTTTCTTCTACTGTCCATTGTTTGACATCGTTGTCTCTTTATGCTGTGTATTGTTTATGATCGTTGCTTTTCATGCCATCCATTGTTTGTGGGTTTTTTTTTCCATTGCAAAACGAATGTAGCCTAAGTAACTTGATTCAGTGTTTGCTTAAATCCAGTCTAAAGATATGTTCAGATTCTGACAATTAGGAAATGATGACAGCTTCTTCCTGTTGCATAATTCATTAAACATAACGTTTTTGGATATGGACCACATAGAACAAAAGGTGTGAAATTCATTGATGCGTTGTTATTGTCATTGTTACTGTATTGTTATTATTTTAACCCCCCCTCCCCCCCCCCCCCCCACCCCACACACACACACACACACACACACACGCACGCAGAGAGAGAGAGAGAGAGAGAGAGAGAGAGAGAGAGAGAGAGAGAGAGAGAGGAGAGAGAGAGAGAGAGAGAGAGATTAGAAAAGCAACAACAACAACTCGCACAAAACGATCTTGTTGTATTGTATTGGAATTCCTGATATAATTAGGCGTCATGATTGTGGGCAGTTGAGCATATATATGTCTAGTCGACCAAACTGCGATTTTTTTTTTTTACATCATAACATAAAAGAGACATGATTGTGGAGGCTTAGAAACTTGTCATTGACTCATACTGCATCGGTATTTCCATCACAATGTTTGAGAAAACATGACTGAGAATTAGAAAAATAGTTAGACTCATCAAAAAACTTACTTGGTGAATATTTCGACGGGGTCGCCCTGTCTTCATCAGCTCACTGTTGCTGTTGTGCAACAACGCCTGGTGGGGCGACTGTTGTGTGGGGTGAACGGTTGTCAGGATCTCATTGTAGATGGGGGGAAGTTCAAAGCCTTGATCTCTGTTCAGGCTGGGGCGTCTGGTCTTGATTTCGATGGCTTCTTCTTTAACTTTTCTTTTTGTGAGGAGACCAGACGCCCCAGCCTGAACAGAGATCAAGGCTTTGAACTTCCCCCCATCTACAATCAGATCCTGACAACCGTTCACCCCACACAACAGTCGCCCCACCAGGCCTCGATGTCACAACAGCAACAGTGAGCTGATGAAGACAGGGCGACCCTGTCGAAATATTCCTCAAGTAAGTTTTTGATTCTGAGTCTAACTACTTTTCTAATGTCGAATCCAGAATCCTATATTCTCATATGACTGAGAATGGCTGGACAATGTCCATTGAACAGGTCCTTCGGCTTCACAATTCAGTCATCAGAATAAAAACGAACACAGTCATTAGATTAAAATGAAAAAAAGTTCAGTCATCAAAAGTGAACTGAAAGTCAAGTCAGTAGAATGAAATCAAAGTCCAGTCATGCGATACAATGAAAGTCCAGCAAACAGAGTTGTTAAGTGAATGTCCGGCAACCAGAGTGAAATGAAAGTCCAGGTATTTACAGCAGAACAAATTCCAGCAATTAAAGTAGAACAGAAGTTCAGTCATCAGATCAGGAGTCCACTAATCAGATTAGAAGGAAAATCTAGTCATGAGAGATTTAGAGTAGAATAGAAGTCTGTTCGTCAGAGTAGAATAGAAGCCGAGTCATCAGAGCGGACTAGAAGTCCAATTATCAGAGAGAATGAAAGTCCGGTCATCAGAGTGGAATAAATGCTCAGTCCTCAGACTAAAGTTTCTTCATCATCAGCACAGAATCATAGAAGTCCAGTCATCAGAGTAGAATAAAAGTCCAGTCATCAGAGTAGACTAAACGTCCAGTCATCGGAGTGAAAAGAATGAACAGTTATCAGAGTACACTGAAAGTAAAGTCATCAGAGTAGAGAAGAAGTCCAAAGTCATCAGTGAAGATTGGAAGTCCAGTCATCAGAGTAAAGCCAAAGTCTAGTCATCAGAGTAAAGCCAAAGTCTAGTCATCAGAGTAAAGCCAAAGTCTAGTCATCAGAGTAGGAGTGAAAGTCCAATCATCAGAGTAAAGCCAGAGTCGTGCCATCAAAACAAAGCCAAAGTGCAGTCATGAGAGTAAAGCAAAGTGCAGTCATGAGAGTAAAGCTAAAGTGCAGTCATGAGAGAAAGCAAAGTGCAGTCATGAGAGTAAAGCAAAAGTGCAGTCATGAGAGTAAAGCCAAAGTGCAGTCATGAGAGTGAAGCCAAAGTGCAGTCATGAGAGTGAAGCCAAAGTGCAGTCATGAGAGTGAAGCCAAAGTGCAGTCATGAGAGTAAAGCCAAAGTGCAGTCATGAGAGTGAAGCCAAAGTGCAGTCATGAGAGTAAAGCCAAAGTGCAGTCATGAGAGTGAAGCTAAAGTGCAGTCATGAGAGTGAAGCCAAAATGCAGTCATGAGAGTGAAGCCAAAATGCAGTCATGAGAGTGAAGCCAAAATGCAGTCATGAGAGTGAAGCCAAAATGCAGTCATGAGAGTGAAGCCAAAAAGTGCAGTCATGAGAGTGAAGCCAAAATGCAGTCATGAGAGTGAAGCCAAAATGCAGTCATGAGAGTGAAGCCAAATGCAGTCATGAGAGTGAAGCCAAAATGCAGTCATGAGAGTGAAGCCAAAATGCAGTCATGAGAGTGAAGCCAAAATGCAGTCATGAGAGTGAAGCCAAAAATGCAGTCATGAGAGTGAAGCCAAAATGCAGTCATGAGAGTGAAGCCAAAATGCAGTCATGAGAGTGAAGCCAAAATGCAGTCATGAGAGTGAAGCCAAAATGCAGTCATCAGAATAAAGTCAGATCCCAGTCATGAGAGTAAAGCGAAAGTCCAGTCACCAGAGCAGACCCAAAGTCCAGTCACCAGAGCAGACCCAAAGTCCAGTCACCAGAACAGACCCAAAGTCCAGTCACCAGAGCAGACCCAAAGTCCAGTCACCAGAGCAGACCCAAAGTCCAGTCACCAGAGCAGACCCAAAGTCCAGTCACCAGAGCAGACCCAAAAAGTCACCAGAGCAGACCCAAAGTCCAGTCACCAGAGCAGACCCAAAGTCCAGTCACCAGAGCAGACCCAAAGTCCAGTCACCAGAGCAGACCCAAAGTCCAGTCACCAGAGCAGACCCAAAGTCCAGTCATCAGAGCAGACCCAAAGTCCAGTCATCAGAGTAAAGCCAAAGTCCGGTAAGAGTAAGAGTAAAGCCAAAGTCCAGTCATCAGAGTAAAGCCAAAGTCCACTCATCAGAATAACGCCAAAGTCCAGTCATCGGAGTAAAGCCAAAGTCCACTCGTCAGAGTGAAGCCGAAGTCGAGTCATCCAAGTAAAGCCAAAGTCCAGTCATCCAAGTAAAGCCAAAGTCCAGTTACCAGAGTAGAGCCAAGGTCAAGTCATCAGAGCAGAAAGAAACTTCAGTCATTAGAGTAAAGCCTCTGTCCAGTCATGAGAATAAAAGCTATACACATTGTCGGTTCAACAAAACAATCACTGCCTTGATTTAAGAAAAAAAAAAAAACTCTTGTTGGACATTGATTAAACATTTGCCACTCAACATTTCTCACTGAGAACACGCACAAAGCATGTGCTTGATTTGCCTTCGTTTTGTTGCGGCCAATTGTAAACAGACGTGAGTGCGCGTGCGTGCGCGCATGCGCGCATATGCGCGCGCGCGCGCGCACACACACACACACACACACACACACACACACACACACACACACACACACACACACACACACACACACACACATCTACTCACACAAGCACACTTGCACACACACACACGCACGCACACACACACACACACACACACACACACACACACACACACACACACACACTCACTCACATATGCACACTCGTACACACACGCACGCCCCCCCACGTACGCGCGCACCTCCCCCCCACACACACACACATATACACACATGCTGCTGCCTCTGTCCCTTTAACCAGAGACATTTTCATCATTGCTGTACGGCTGGAGACAGTGGTACTTATACTGATGGGCTTTACACGATAGTCACAACCAAGCCGTAAAAGCATTCACACACGAGGTATTCGCTATACAGTCTTTCATTTTTTTTTGTTTTTAGCAACTCATTAATCATTTCATGCTTGGACAAGAACCTGATACAACAACCATGTTAATTTAATATGCAAAAAAAAATCAATATAAAGCATGGATGTATAACATTCAATTGTATTCACCATATACCATGACACAAGAATTGTCATATAGAGTAAAATATTAGCGTATAAAATACAACAATGACAATCATCTGAGAGATCAATTGAAAAATATTTTAAGAAAAACAAAGATGTACCGTATGGCACATGAATTGTACAATAACATATCAACAAAATACCCCATGATATAAAACTGTAACGTACAGTGAAAATTAGTATGTACCATGCTGCATAAATCGTGATATACAACCATGTGGTATGTAACATGGTGTCTCAATTGTGTGAATTCACTTGCTGTGAAAATCAACATGTGCCATGCCATATAAACTGTAACACACAGTGACGATCTGATATGTAATCAGTTCAGTTCAATGGTTTATTTAATGTCTTTTCATCGCCAGATTATATATAAGACATTTGTTAAAAAAAAGAAAAAAACGCCTCCCCCCCCCCCCCCCCCCGGAAAAACCCACCTTCTCACTCAATTTATCTAGTACTTGCAAAGCCAGATCTGATATGTGCATATTTTACATAAGTAAAATGCCCTAGTGGTACACGAAGTTGTGATCTTTACAAAGATTATGCAACCTGTGAATGCTAAATAACCATGGCAATTTCAGCAACAAATGAACCATATAAGACAGTATTGACGTTATCAAAGTTTTTCATCTCAGTACCTTTCTCCTGATAGAGCGAGGTCAACACTGAGCATTCAAACAAAAGATGACGCACAGAAATGTTTTCTCTGCAGACACAAGTAATAACACCACGAAAATATTTAGTGTTCCAAGTATTCAGCCTCAATTTATGAATTAATCTGACAATGTGCCTTGGGCACAATGGTAAAGTAGCCATGTTTTGATTAAAATTCTGCTTATGTATATATTTTTCCATAATTTGGATTAATTCACAAGAGGACAAATCTAGGGGATTTTTTGGATAAAAAAATATCCAGTGTTTCTTTTTGCTCCTTCTTTTGCAAGACTGTCTTTTTTTCATTCCGCTTCATACCACAGTGAGAACAACGAAAATCAATTCTTATACCTAGAGCTATGAAACAATACAGTAAACGTTTTATTTCAAAATGCAAATCTTTTCTAGCTGATATGTAACAGGATGTCTGAACTGAGTGACGAACATGAAGGAACAGAAAGATACCAACAGCCAAATCAAATCGAACCATCGCAGTCAGTATAGTCTGAGGTACAGTATCACAGACCAGTTGGTAAATGGACAGCTTGTTCCCAAAGCAGAGATCAAAAGGTAACTGGACAATCAGAGACACAGTAGTGAGAATGACACACCTCTCTTAGTTCCTACATTTTACTACTACTACCCTTATCTATTGTTTCTCTTGGTTCCTACATTTTACTACTACCCTTATCTATTGTTTCTCTTAGTTCCTACATTTTACTACTACCCTTATCTATTGTTTACTCAATCACTCAGTCTTTAAACATAAACTGGTCACTTTGGATACTCTGATATTATGTCTTTTACTGCAGACACAGATCACTCACTCTGGGTCACTGACAGTACATCGTTTTCTACGATGGTAAATCATTGATCAAGATGCAGAATAGAAGGGGGCCTAGGACTGAACCTTGTGGGACTCCGTGTCTAACAGTCTGAAGAGAAGGTTCTGCCATTGAGCAGCAGCACATACTGAGTCCTGTTATTCAAGTATGATTGGAATAATGAGACTTCAAGGAATAGTTCAAATAAATGGACCGCTACTTTAAATTAAAAGAATGGAATGGCCAACAAGATCAAAAGTCTTTTTTGAAATCATGAAAGACAACTCTTGTTACTGTTCATATATGAAAGCCATGAGTCACACATTCGTGACAATGCTATGTGGCAGGAATGATTAGATCGGAATCCAGAGTGGAATTGGTGAAATAGTTTGTTTTTCTCTATGAACTGAGATACACGTGTGTGTATGTGTCTTTCGAGGATAGACCGGATGGTAAGGATATAGATATGAAATTATCTGCATCCCACGAATCATTTGACTTTGGAAAGGGGATTATTTTTGGCATTTTTTGAACGTTTGAGGGAAGACATTGGTTTTAATGGATAAATTATATATATATGCACGTAGAGACTAAAAATGTAAGGCAAAGAGAGTTTGAGTAAAAATGCAGGTGTGTTATCAGGACCCATGGTCTTTTCATTCTTTAACTGCGCTATGTGCGTTTCTACTTCATATACACCAAGGGGGGGGGGGGGGGGGGAGGGGAGGGGGGTATGGGATGAGTTACTGGATCCCAGTCTTTGTTTACAAAACAATATTAGGGAAGTCAAACACACATACTCATTAGATACTCATACAGTTTGTGAAACTTGAGTGAGGATGTCTGATAATGACAGAAAGTGTGTGTTAAATTTGTCTGGAGTGATGTTTGTTTTTGAGTTTAGTGAATCTGTACGCTTTTTGTGCACAATAGTGTTTATTGCCCTCCAGATGCACGCTGTGATGTTGGCATACATAATTATTTCACTGAAGTACTCTCTTCTGGCTGGCTTTCAACTTCATGCACTGGGATGGTCAAAAGAATAACTCTTGGGAATGATCGAAAGAATAGATCCTTGGGATGATCAGGAAAATAGATGCTTGGGATACTCAGAAGAATGGATCCTTGGGAACGGTTGAAAGGCCGGATCCTTGGGAAAGGTCAAAAGAACAGATCCTTAGGATGTTCAGAAGAATAGATCCTTGGGATGGTCAGAAGTATAGATCCTTGAGATGGCCGGAAGAACGGCTTTGTGACATGGCAGACCAGCTTGACCCTGCAGACTGTCTCTGGGAGAAAATGAACAAATGAAGATGTCTTTGGTAAAGTGAAGGCTGTATATACATACCCATTGATTTGGTTTCACTGTGGTAATCATAAACTCATGATAGAAATTGGCAGACGATTTGCAATACCTCATGATGAACGATTCTGTTGAAACTGCCACCAGAATGACCTTGGTGATGAATTTCATTTTGTAATGAAATGTACCAAATATAACAACATTAGAAATCAGTTTAAACCAAGAACATTATATTCAGTGTATTAATCAAAGGAATTTTTTTTTATGTTTAAGGTGGATCGCTGTTAGGTGGATGGCTGTAATTGGTCAGATCAGGTGGATAGCTGTGATTGGTCAGACCAGGCAGACCAGGCTGTGATTGGTCAGTCTAGGTGGATGGCTGTGATTGGTCAGACCAGGTGGATGGCTGTGATTGGTCAGACCATGTGGATGGCTGTGATTGGTCAGACTGGTCAGACCAGGTAGATGGCTGTGATTGTTAAACCAGGTGGATGGCTGTGATTGGTCAGACAAGGTGGACGGCTGTGATTGGTCAGACCAGGCAGGACGGCTGTGATTGGTCAGACCAGGTGAATGGCTGCGACATGGTCGGTCTGAACAGGTAGATTGGTGGGACCACGTGGATGAGTGAGAGGTGACTGCTCAAAGCAGGCGTTTGGCTGTGATTGGTCAGACTCTCAGGTAGACGGCTGCGGTGTCATTGGTCAGACCAGGTTGATTCTGTGGACTCTCTCCAGCAGAAGATGGATGGTGGAAGACATCTTCAACACATTGACGGCCGTGGTGTGATCGATGTTGAGGAAATCTACCTGGTTCACCTGAGAAACGAAAGCAAGCCATCAATTCCGAAAGGTTACCTTTCTAAACATTCTCGTAATCCATTTTTTTTTGGGGGGGGGAGGGGGGGGTTTGGTTGGTTTTTGGTTTGTTTCACAGTGAGGTGGCTGCTGGAAGAAAATGAAATAAGCTTTTAAAAAGAAGAAGAGAAATGACTATGCCGCCAAACGAAAGAAACTGTCTTGTAATGTGTTTGTTTTGTTTGGCGGCATAGTTATTTTCTAAGCTTCTTTTGTTGTTGCTGTTGTTGTTATTGTTGTTGTTGTTGTTTAATAACAGATTTCTCATTCTGTCAGTCATGTGGAAGTATCCTGAAGCTTGCAAACCAACAGACTCATGATACTGGCTTTATATTTTTAGCTGTGGATGTGTAACCTCCTTTAGGTTCAAGTATTGAGAATACAATACCACAGTTACCTTTGACTACCCCCATCAGGTCCACACCCACATACACTGCCACGTCATCATCATAGCACGTCATTATCATGGTATTGTCATTATCATAGCACGTGGTCCTCCCATGGCATGTTATCATCACTGCAAGTTATCATCATCATCTTCATCACAGCATATCATCATCATGGTACATCTTCATAATGGCATTCTATCATCACAGAAAATCATCATCATGGCATGCTCTTAAAACTTAATGGTAGGGTATTGTATCAGCAAATTGTCATTATGTCACTTTATCATCACAGCAAATTATCATTGTGGCACTTTATCATCACAGCAAATTATCATTTTGGCACTTTATTATCACAGCAAATTATCATTTGGGCACTTTATTATCACAGCAAATTATCATTATGACACTTTATCATCGCAGCAAATTATCATTTTGGCACTTTATTATCACAGCAAGTTATCATTGTGGCACTTTACCATCACAGCAAATTTTCATTATGGCGCTTTATTATCACAGCAAATTATCATTTTGGCACTTTGTTATCACAGCAAATTATCATTATGACACGTTATTATCACAGCAAATAATCATTTTGGCACTTTATTATCACAGCAAGTTATCATTGTGGCACTTTACCATCACAGCAAATTTTCATTATGGCGCTTTATTATCACAGCAAATTATCATTTTGGCACTTTATTATCACAGCAAATTATCATTATGGCACTTTATCATCACAGCAAATTATCATCATCGTGGCGGGTCATCATCACAGCAAGTCAGCATCCCGCTATGTCATCTTTACAGCACATTACTGTCGTGGCACACCAGCATTACAGCTCGTCAGTGTCATGGCACACCATTATTACAGCACGTCATTATCATGGCATGCCATCATGACAGCACTCATCTGTCACTGAACCTAATTTTTGTCTTTGCCGTGATTAACACGTTGTCAACCCTGACCTGTCACTGAACCTAATTTTGCCTTTGCCGTGATTAACACATTGTCAACACTGATCATCATTGAACCTAACTTTGCCTTTCCCGTGGTTAACACGTTGTCAACACTAACTGTCACTGAACCTAATTTTGCCTTTCCCGTGATTAACAGGTTGTCAACACTGACCTGTCACTGAACGTAATTTTGCCCTTTGCTGTGATTAATAATACGTTGTCAACACTGACCTGCAGCAGTTTATCTCCTGGCTGTATTACAGACGCTGCCGCACTCTCTGGCTGAACCTTGGTCACAAATATTCCCTACACACACACATATACGCGCGCGCGCGCGCGCACACACACACACACACACACACACACACACACACACACACACACACACACACACACACACACCATGCTCAATGATCAAATTACACTGACATCATCATCAATATACTCTGTGTACATACCCCAGACTACACACAGAATCTTACTGATAAGCCCTGTACAAATATATCAACGATTTTA
>JADBJO010000985.1:47500-55000 GCA_016801955.1 Conus betulinus | reverse complement strand
CCCGAGGCCTTGGCATTGTAGGGAGAGGATGAGACGGGATGGTCCCTCGCCCAGAACCCTGCCATCATTCTGTGCTCCAGACCCGACGCCACAACGTGTTCTGACACTTCCTTCAGCATCACAGGACTGAGATGGGCGTGTTCCCCCCCCCCACACCCTGTCGTGAGCCAGTTGTGTACAGATGACCGGCACTGGCACTGACGAACGTCGGTGTGGGAAGCCACCCCTCTTGGCTGCCTGTTGTCACAGAACTGCGGGCCGTCAGACGTCACAGAGGACAGACGCTCAGACCGTTTTTTTTCATCAGGCTCCAGGTCACAGACGTCACAGAGAGAGACGAGACGCTCAGACCGTTTTTCACCAGGGTAATACAGGCTATCAGACGTCACAGAGGACAGACGTTCAGACCGTTTTTTCACCAGGGTAATACGGGCCATCAGACGTCACAGAGGACAGGCGTTCAGACCGTTTTTCACCAGGGTAATACGGGCCATCAGACGTCACAGACGACAGACGTTCAGACCGTTTTTCACCAGGGTAATACGATCAGAACGTCACAGAGGACAGACGCTCAGACCGTTTTTCACCAGGGTAGTACAGGCTATCAGACGTCACAGAGGACAGACGCTCAGACCGTTTTTCACCAGAGTAATACGGGCCATCACACGTCACAGACGACAGACGTTCACGGCTGTCCATCACTGGGACCGTGCAAGCCATCGCCGCTGTCCCCCCCACTGGCTGTACTGAACGGCTGCCGAATCGGGCTGAGAGAAGGAAACTGCTGCTGCTGACCTCCTCACCGTGGTCACGACACCGGAGTCCGCCGCCGCTGCTGTCCTCTGCCGGCTCATCCACGTGGCCCGAGGGGCGGCGGTAGGGCGGGGCCGGCTGGTAGGGAGGCGGGGTCTGTCTCGCCGCCCGGCCAGCGCTGGCAGGGAGGCCAGGGCTGGGCTGAAACAGGCAACATGGAGGGATGATGCTGAACCCTGTCCCAAGCTCGGCGTTCCTGTGTGAGCGGTTGGAAGACTGGTTAAGGATGAAGAAGCGAGTGAACCGGCCTTTCGCGACTCACGTGTTATTAATAATGACTGCACGCCACAGAGGATTTGAAGGGCAAAGGATGGGGTAGGACAGGGGGGATGAGGGGGAGCAGCATGCGTACTTCGCCTGTGTAACACTAAAACTCCAACGCACTCATGGAGGGAAGCCTTGTACGGCATCAGTATACTCTGAATAAAAGAGAAGACTGCCAGGAATCGGGGGAGAGGGGGGGGAGGGGGGGGTTGGATGGATGGTGGGTAGTCCTGGGGATGATGATGATGATGATGAGAGAGAGAGAGAGAGAGAGAGAGAGAGAGAGAGAGAGAGAGAGAGGGGGGGGGTGGGAGGAAACAGGGGAAAGACCTATCCGTGGCGTATTACTGGCCAACGATCTGATATGACATGCGCGTGTGTGATGCTAGCGATCTAGTTCCAGCAGACACTACGCTCTCTGTTCCCTTTCCTTGACTGACAGGTCGGGTCTTAAGTCTCCCGGTCCCTTCCACAAGGGCGTCAGCAGCAAGCTTTGACGTAAGCACATACCACGATCTACTTTCATGGAATGCACATGATTTCCTTGGATCTACTTCATTACGGTTTTTCTTACGATTAGTGACGAACTTCTATCGTTCTGGGAATAATATAAACTTAGTGCGGTATTGTGTTATTGTTGAAACAAGTGAAACAGTTTGCTTTGCCTTTTCAAGTAGCTTTACTGGCCTGATTGACCACGAAACCACTGAGACAGTTTGATTTGTGGCCTTAATACAGTTTTAATGGCCTCCTTCACCAATAAACAAGTGAGACAGTTTGATTTGTGGCCTTAATACAGTTTTAATGCCCTCCTTCACCAATAAACAAGTGAGACAGTTTGATTTGTGGCCTTAATACAGTTTTAATGGCCTCCTTCACCAATAAACAAGTGAGACAGTTTGATTTGTGGCCTTAATACAGTTTTAATGGCCTCCTTCACCAATAAACAAGTGAGACAGTTTGGTTTGTGGCTGTAATACAGTTTCAATGGCCTCTTCCACCATCAATGCTAAACTCATACAGTGATACGTTACTATAGTTGGCAAAAAACGGCCTGTCAAAATTCACACTCTATAGTAGTACTGCTCTACTTTACAGAAGTCACATTAAATGATCTGATCTTGAAATATATGCTTTAAAATTTTGCTGGGAGTTTTGAATGGGATCTTATTCAAGGTAGCTTTTATCAGTGTACAAAGCAGTAGTTGAACAGATCACAGATGGAAGAATCTGATAAAAAAAAAAACAAACACAAAAACAAAACAAAACAAAAAACATGCAAAGTGTCTTGTAGTGAACATATTAATGAAAAAGTTCAGATTTAAAACCTTTCCAATTTGGTAGCATTCTCATGCAGCCATTTGGGATGGGCTGGAAATTCTTTTCAATATTACTTGTTCAGCCATGTTCGGTTGCGATAACTCCAGTGATTGCTGTGATAATGCCGACTTGAAAGTTTACTACAGGCAATGAAATAAACACACGTGCCCTGGAGTACTGTAGAAGTATGTTTTTTTTAACCCTTGGTAGTAGGAATACCACAGAATTATAGACTGTGACACGTCTCCATTTGATGCCACAATCAACCACGCTTCCCTGATGAATGCGATCCAGCGGATGAAAGGTCTTAAAATCAGGCAATGGGAATGGTTTCCGTTTCCCAGATAGATTACAATAGTTGCTGTATGTTGCTAGTATTGTATTCAGTATTCATGACATATATCCCCGATTTTTCGTTCTCATTCTTTTCTTTTATCCGTCAAAAGCCACGATTTTGAAATTGGGAACAGATTTAATTCATTATCTTGTTCCAACGTACATTGAATTTCATTGGGATCGAATGAACGGTTGTTGATTTACAGACAATTAAAACAGAGGATGGGTCGAAATCAAAGTTCGCAAAATCTGTTCAGTTCACAAAATCATTTCAATAGTGGGTGTGGCCACCGCCATTGGCGAGACATTCCACGCAGCGACTCCTCATCGAGTTGACCAGTGTTCTGATGACCCTCTGAGGGATTCTCTGCCATTCCAGTTGCAGCATTTGGAAGAGATCCTGGCGGTCTCTGGGAGGTGGATGGTTCTCCTTCACACGTCTCCCCAACTCATCCCACATATGCTCGATGGGATTGAGGTCGGGACTATACGCCGGGAAGATCATCCTGTTGATGCCGGCCTGCACAATGAAGTTTTCGGCCACCGGGCCCTATGTGGCCGAGCATTGTCGTCTTGGAAGACTGCCATGGGTCCTATCCGTTGCATGGTCGGAACAACGAAAGGCGCCAGGATTTCATCCCGATAGCGGATGCCTGTGAGGTTTCCATCAATATGGTAGAGTGGTGTCTTGTGGTGGAGGCTGAAGGCACCCCATACCATAACAGATCCTCCCCAAAGGCCCTGGTCTGGCGAACAGCTGCATCAATGTAACGTTCACCAACACGCCTCCAAAAACTCTAGTTCGGCCGTCATTGTGTTCAAGACTAAACCGCGACTCATCTGAAAAGAGGACCTGGGACCACTGTTGTTGGTTCCATCTCACATGACGATGGCAGAAAGCTCGGCGAGCCAGCCTATGGGCTGCTAGCAGTCGTGGTCGAACAGCTGGGCGACGTGATCTGAGGCCGAAGTGTGAAGACGGTTTCGTATGGCTTGACGGCTGAGGATGGTGTTATTTGCCATACGAAGCTGCCTTTGGATGCTGGTGGAAGTGGTATCCCGCTGCGATAGGGCCTGCCTCTCGATGAAACGATCTTCTCTGGGAGTAGTCTGCCTAGGCCGACCTGACCGTGGTGGCCTCTCTTCAACGCTGTTGGTCGCCCTAAAAAACGCTGATTCAGTCTAACAATAACTGAATGATGCACACCAAGTCGTCGCGCCACTTCAGCCTTTGCAATGCCATCTTGTATCCACGCAATCGCCCTGGTTTTGTCAAAGGTGCTAAGTTTTTCTTCGTGGTGGCATGGTGAGAAAAGGGCTGACAGTAACCAACCCGCGCTTAAACAGCCAAAAGAAGGGGCATAAAACTCACTTGAGAGACTGCTCTTGCACGGGAAAAAAGAATTTTTCATTTTACACATCTTGTGTCGCCAGCAAGCTTGATGCAAAACAGGCACAGTTAACGCAACTTTTGCACTTTTTATCCCGCGCGCGCGGTAGAGTCACCAAGACCCCCGTGCGCACTACCAGTTGACACAGGCAGGATTACACACTGCTGTGTGAGATTCCATCATTGGTTGCCGCATAACAAAAAAAACCAATGTTTACAAGAGAATTTGAAGAGGAAGAGTGGCAGAGACAGATTCCTGACCTGCAGATCAGGATGCTCGTTTTGGATGGCTGCAAGGACTGTACGAAGGACAAATGTAATCACAGCATACAGCTCTGCACGGTCGGCATGACGACTGGAAAGCATGAGTGAGGGAAGAATGAAACAAGAAAACACAGTTGTGTGTCATCGAAGACTAGTGGTTGAAGGGCATTACAAGTGAACGAGTCGCCCAGAACACCCCCACCAGAAAGAGCAGAGGAAGGACGAGAGCTTAAAGGCAGTGGCATTTCACGTCCTGCGTGTTCAGATGGTCGGCAGGAGTTCCACTTCGCCTTCTTGTCTTTCCATTCTGTCGTGAATTCCATTCTGCCTTCTTGTCTTTGTCGTGAAGTCCATTCTGCCTTCTTGTCTTTGTCGTGAATTCCATTCGGCCTTCTTGTTTTTGTCGTGATTCCACTCTGCCTTCTTGTCTTTGTCATGAATTTCACTTTATCTTCTTGTCTTTGTCATGAATTCCACTCTGCCTTCTTGTCTTTGTCATGAATTTCACTTTACCTTCTTGTCTTTGTCATGTGAAGCCCTTTACTTTGTTGCCTTTTGTTATGAATTCCACGTTACCTTTGTTACCTTTGTCATGAATTCCACTCCGCCTTCTTGTCTTTGTCATGAATTCCACTCTGACTTCTTGTCTTTGTCATGAATTTCACTCTACCTTCTTGTCTTTGTCATGAATTCCACTTTACTTTGTTGCCTTTGTTATGAATTCCACAATACCTTTGTTATCTTTGTCACGAATTCCACTCTGCCTTCTTGTCTTTGTCATGAATTCCATTCTGCCTTCTTGTCTTTGTCATGAATTCCACTTTACCTTTTTGTCTTTGTCATGAATTCCACTTTACTTTCTTGTCTTTGTCAAGAGCTCCACATTGCCTTTGTTGCCTTTGTCATGAATTGAATTCCACTCTGTTTTCTTGTCTTTGTCATGAATTCTATTTTTACCTTTTCGTCTTTGTCATGAATTCCACTCTGCCTTCTTGTCTTTGTCATGAATTCCACTCTACCTTGTTGTCTTTGTCAGGAATTCCACTTTACCTTCTTGTCTTTGTCATGAATTCCACTTTATCTTCTTGTCTTTGTCATCACCCCCCACTTTCCCTGCTGGTCTTTGTTATGAATCCCGTCTTGCCTTCTTATCTTTGTCATAAACCACACCTTATCTGCCTATCTCACTCAAGAATCTCACTTTACCTTTTAAAAAAAAAAAATCTGTCATGAATCCCACTATGTCTTTTTTTTTTTTTTTTTTTTTTTTGTCATGATATCCACTTCGCCATTTTGTTCTTGTCACGAAGTGTGGTGCTTCTCACACCCCCCCCCCCCCCCCCCCCTCCCCCACCCCCATGCTTCCCGAGTTCCTGTGTGTCTGATCAAAACGAAGAACAGTAAATTGGAAGTTGTTATTTATGGGTATGCACAGTGGTTATCATGCAACAACAACAACAACAACAACAACAACGACAACAACAACAAATCCCACCCATTCCGTTATCTTACCCTGAAGTCTGGCGCCGTGGTTGTGTCGCTGTGTTCTGTCACGACTGGCGACTGGCCTGGCTGCAGACTCTCGTCCTGGGGGTCCGCTGCAGAGGGCGCGTACACACCGATCCTGAGGGACCGGAAGGCGACGGCTTTTGAGCCGACTGCAGGGTCCCCTGAGTGGGCTGTCCCACCACGGCTTGTCCATGGACCTGGGAAGGGAGGGGAGAGGAAGGGTGGAGGGGGGTGGCCCTGCGGTCGGAGTGGGGACGGCTGCGGTGAGGGATCCGCCGGTTGTGAGGTCTGCCCGGGGCTGTGGGGCGGGCTAGGGTGACCTCCCCTGAGCGGGGCTGGCTGCTGAGATCAAGGGGCCCGCTGGGGTTCGGGTAGGGGAGGTGGTGATGAAGGGGCTGAGGCCTGAGGGAGGGGGTCCCCACCGCTTCTTCTGCGTCCCCTCCCACCATACGCCTCGACGTCGCTGGTGTAACCCCCCTCGCGCCTCGTTTCACGGTGATGTGCCCTTGACATTGTAGGCTGTGATCGTACAGACAAGTCGTCTTTGATGTCGCTGTGACGTGGAGTGTGATGACGACCCTGTGTACCACCAAACCACACCCCGCGCCCACAACGGTGACCTGTGTCCTCCGTGACGTCATCGTGACTCTCTCTGTGCCACCCATCCTGGTCAGTGCTGTCATCTCGGTCCCCTGTGACGTCACCACGCCTCTGTCTGCGACACGCTTCCCGGTCCTCGCGGCAGAGGCTGTCCTCTTTGAGGTCACGTTGTCCACCAAACGACACCTCTTGACCACTGACCCCACTGTGACTCCGTCTGCGAAGCGACACCTCCCGGTCGCTGCGGTGACCGGTGTCAGAGTCGTACTCGCTCATGCGGCGGGAACGGTGCCCGTGGTGGTGATGCTTACGGAGAATCTGTCTGTGGTACAAGTCCTCGTAAGTGAAGGATGGCACTGGGCGGGGCAGCTTCCCACTGCTCGCCTGCCTGTCGAAGCTCAGCAGGTTAGGCGTCGACTGGCGGCGACCTACCACTCGGCCCCCTCGTCTCTGTCCACGGCTGTACATGTTCCGCCACCTGTCAAACAGAGGTCAGGTCATCAGACACCAAAGGGGGCCCGGAATGTACCTCGGTTGGTAGAGCGCCTATCTCGTAATCTTGGTGCTCCTGGGGTTGAGGGTTCGAATCTCCGCCGGAACGTTTCGGTACAGGGGGATTTTTCACTCGGGAGTTAACATTGGTTCTGACTCCATTTCTCAAACCGTTCCTCGAATGAGACTATAAACCGAGATTCCGTGTATGAACGCACGCATAACATCTTGCACACACGTCAAATACCATCAGCAACTTTCGGAGAAGACCAGTTTGGGTGTTGGTGTGGATGACACGTTACATGCACTCTGCGTGTTAAATCGAAAAAAAATGAAAGAGTCGTTAATCTGAATGAACGATGTTGACTAAATGACACAGGAAACGACTGGAAGGAGTGCCAACAGGCAACTCTTCAGTCGGCACTACCCAGGTAGGCAGCCTGTTGTGGAAACGACAATGCGGATTGTAAAGCGCTTAGAGCTTGGTCTCTGGTCGGGGATAGGCGCTACGT
>JADBJO010000985.1:30000-42500 GCA_016801955.1 Conus betulinus | reverse complement strand
CAGACAGACAGACGGGGTCACAGTACCTCTCGGCCGCCCTGCCAGTTGTGTTGGGACTGGGAGGAAGGACTGGGGCTGTGCAAGTTGTCTCCCATGGTCTGCCGGAGAGCCAGCTGCCTCAGTGACGCCCCTTTTCCCGCATCGCTCTGGGGTAGGGGGTGGGACAGCGTACCAGGTGGCCCTGACAACACGGGCCCACCACACACATCGCAGACACTGACAAACACACATATACACTATAATAATAATAATTAAAAAAAATATTATAATATAACAATAATGATAATAATAATAATAATAATACAGCGCCTATCCTCGGCTAGAGTCTAAGCTCTAAGCGCTTTACAATCCACACTCGTTTGCACAACGGGGCTGCCTACCTGGGGTAGCGCCGGCTGAAGAGCTGCCAGCTGGCGCTTCATTCAATCGTTTCCCGTGTCATCCAGTCAGTATCGTTCACTCCATTTCCTTACTTCCTTCATTCTTTTTCCATTTCTCACGCAGGGTGGCATGCTATGTGTGTAACGTGTCATCCATACCAACGGCCAAACTGGCCTTCTCTTCCGAAAGTTGTGTGATGGGATTTGACGTGTGTGCAAAGATGTTATGCGTGCGTTCACACACAGAGCCTCGGTTTATAGTCTCCCTTCGAAGGACTGTTTGGGGAAATGGAGTCAGAACCAATGTTAACTCCGAGGGAACCCCCCCCCCCCCCCCCCCCCCCCCCCCCCCCCGTAGGTTCGAACCCGCAACTGCAGGATCACTAAGATCACGAGTCCGGCGCTCTACCAACTGAGCTATTCCGTTCCGGCTCCCTCTTCACTCTCCTCACTCTAACCCCCCCCCCCACCCCCACCCCCCCACACACACACTTCTTCACACACACAATGGCTCACCTGATCGTCGTCGTCATCACCAAAGTTGAAGTGGGTCCGTTGTCGCCGAAGCCGTTCCTCATCCCACGTGGAGGAATGAAAACTGTCCTCGTCGCCATCGTCGACGTTATCTAGACACGTCACATGATGGGTACGGTTCACTGAAGTCGTAAGGTCATCAGGCCAATTCCTTTACAGAATTCTAATAACACAGATCATTTATGAGAGACAATCCGAGTGTGTGTGTGTGTGTGTGTGTGTGTGTGTGTGTGTGTGTGTGTGTGTGTGTGTGTGTGTTCTGTGTTCTGTGTTTATGGCATCGTCAGTTGTGTATGTGTATGCTACAGCTAACCCCGTGTGTTATAGTTAACCTTCTGTGTTTTACATTGTGTATGTTATGGCCAAGCCACTGTGTGCTGGCTAAAGTCAACCCTCGGTGTGTTACATTCAATTCTCTCTGTGTTTGTTGAGAGTCAAGCCACTGTGTGAGTACGCTACAGTCAGCTTTCTGTACGCTACATTCAATTCCCTGTGTGTACGTTAGAGTCAACCCTCTGTGTGTGTGTGTGTGTCTTGCATTCGATTTGTCTGTATGTATGTTACAGTCACCTTTCTGCATATCATAATTAACCCCTTCAATTCTCTGCATGTAAAGAGAGAAAAAAAGGTGGTGGAAAAATAGGAGAAAGGAAGTCCCACTTAAAAAAAAAATAAAAATAAATAAAATAAAAATTTAAAAAATAAAAGGAACGAAAAAAGAAGTTGCAGGATTAAGATAAAAAAAAGAAAAGAAAGAAAAAAAATTCTATGTATGCTGCAGTGTATGGTCTGTTTGTACATTACAATCAACCCACTGTTTGTATGTTATGTTTAAAACCATCTGATTTTTACATTACAGTCAACTCTTTAAGGATGTTGCAGTCAACATCTATGTACATGTTATAGTCAACCCTCTTTGTGTATACTACAGTTAGCCCTCTGTATGAGGTCTGAAAGTCAGTCGTCTGTCTGTCTGCATGTTACAGTCAACCACCCGGGTCTATGCCTGTCACCCCCCCCCCCCCCCCCCCCATGCTTCGTTGCAACCTACCCTTTTTTTTCCCCTTTCACTTGTGAGCCACAGATCCCCTGCAAGCTGTATGTGCATTCCTTGAAAGAACATACAAAGTGGGGGATAAGAGGAAAAAATGGCGGATGAAAGGTGTACAGAGTTGAACGGGGTCAAAATGAAATAACTGCTCATTGCCAAATCTGAAATTAATGCTAGCGGACCGTAAAAAAACAAAAAAAAATGGACAAACGAATCACAAGACAAAACACGACGCGTTTCGACCTCTTAGGTATGCTTCAGGCAAGTTACAAAAACAATTTGGACAACGAAAATGCACAAGCAATCACTTATCTTCAATCACTTCAGGATAGGCGTACGATTTACAATTAATATTAATTGCCTGTTCAAAGAAATCAAGACTATCACTGCATTTAATTTCAATTAAATCTTACTTGATTCAACGCCTGTTTTGCGCTGAAGTGATTGAAGATAGTGATTGCTCGCTCATTTTCAGTGTCTTAATTGTTTTGTATCTTGCCTGAAGAAGACCTAAGAGGTCGAAACGCGTCGTGTTTTATCTTGTGATTCGTTTGTCCGCTTTTGGGGGTGGGGTGGGGGGTGGGGGGTGGGGCGGTTCGCTAAACATTTTTTTTTTTTTTTTTAAGATTTGTTTAGATTTCGGCCTGCAGTCGTCTCACTTTGCAGCTAGATCCGGCTAATTGCCAGTTAAGTTGGTATGTCCACACTGAAGACGTTGGAAACTGCTATAGGAGTATGCAACAGTACAGACTGTCCCCTAAGTCAGCTGAACCTTCCACAGTCAACTGGCTGGCCAGGTGGTCTGAGCAGGAGGTCTGCTGGGAAGAAAGAGGCGCAGGGAAGCGGGTCAGAAACCAATGTTGTACAGAGCGGAGAGCACCGCATATGGTTGCACACCAACAATTACTGCGCCAAGGCCTTGCTTAAGGGGTCGAATATTTATAGACTGGCACAATTAGAATGAAGAAAAGTGATCGCTCGTTCATTTTCGTTTTCGTCCTGAGTGTTTTGTATCTTGCCTGAAGAAGACCTAAGTGGTCGAAACGCGTCGTGTTTTGTCTTGTGATTCGTTTGTCTGCGGGGGGTCGGAATAGCTCAGTTGTTAGAGCGCCGGACTCGTAATCGAAGGGTGCGGGTTCGAATCTCCGCCTGGCCGTTTCGGTACAGGGGTATTTTTTCCCTCGGAGTTAACATTGGTTCTGACTCCATTTCCCATGCAGTTCTTCGAATGAGACTATATAAACCGAGGTTCCGTGTGTGTGAACGCACGCATAACATCTTGCACACACGTCAAATCCCATCACCAACTTAAGGAGGAGAAGGCCAGTTTGGGCCGTTGGTATGGATGACACGTTACATATAGCATGCACCTTCTCCGAAGATGGAGTATAGCTGCCTTAATGGCGGGATAAAAAACGGTCATACACTCAAAACTCCACTCTCTTTGTTGAGCAGATGGGATCAATACCTGCCTGTTTATACAGGGAGTGTCCGCAAGAGTATCAGCCTTCATATGCAGAAGAAGAAGAAGTTTGTCTGCGTTTTCTTGGCGGTTTCGTTATCAATCACATTTGAAATTGGTTTAGATCTCCGCCTGCAGTCGCCTCAACAATGAGATTGTTTTGAGAATTTCTATTGTCACTGGATTGCTGATTCTCCTCTTTTCCTTCCATACGGCCATTTAGGACATGCCAGATGCTTCCAAACAGACAGATTAAAATGAAAGCAATGGGACTATTCCGGGGATACCACCTGGCTCAAAGATAAGGTCATGGGTGGATACAAAGGCGTGAAATGCATTTGAAGATTATATATATGATGTCATCTGTGGAAATCCCCCCAAAAGAAGTGAAGTGATGGGCGGTTGGGGACGAAGGGGGGGGGGGGGGGGGGGGGGGGGGGGGGGGGGGGGGGGGGAGATCTGTTGATCCATCATCAGGTTCATACCAGCGGGCTGACTCAAATTTCTGCTAGGCCTCATAAGGCTTTCATTGTTCATCTAGTGATTTGGTGCGAATCCTAATTGTGGTGTGTGTCCTGTGCCGGCACAGTGACGACCTCCGACCTGTGTGCTGGCTGTGGAATTGCGGTGTGTGGCCTGTGCCGGCACAGTGACAACCTGTGTGCTGGATGTGGAATTGCGGTGTGTGGCCTGTGCCGACACAGTGACGACCTCTGACCTGTGTGCTGGATGTGGCTCTGTGGCAGGAGGTAGCACGTGAGGATCTTGCGGCCCGTGTCGTCCTCCTGATCTGACTGAAGGGGAATGAGGGGACGAGTCTGAAACACACATACCTCCTCTCTTCAAGTGCCGTCTTCTGCCACACAGAACACGCCTTCACACTTCCACTCGTACCTGACACCACATAGAAAACACCTTCACACTTCCACTCGTACCTGACACCACATAGAAAACACCTCACACTTTAACTCGCACCTGACACCCCACATAGAAAAACCTACCTACACACTTTAACTCGCACCTGACACCCCACATAGAAAACACCTGCACACTTTAACTCGCACCTAACACCCCACATAGAAAACACCTTCACACTTTAACTCGCACCTAACACCCCACATAGAAAACACCTGCACACTTTAACTCGCACCTAACACCCCACATAGAAAACACCTACACACTTTAACTCGCACCTGACACCCTACATAGAAAACACCTTCACACTTTAACTCGCACCTGACACCACACAGGAAACACCTCTACCCATCATCAGGCCTGCTGTTCCCGATGTCTTAGCTGTGGACAATAATTCTCATATCCGTTTTCCATTTTCTTTTAGGGAAGGTTACTTTCCATTCTCTATGGCATGTTAACTTGCTTTGGCTTGCTTTGCTACATTCTATGGTATATAGCACCACGCCACCTTGAACTACACTGTAAGCACTGTGACCTCTGAACTGAGTTGTAAGCACTGTGACCTCTGAACTGAGTTGCAAGCACTGTGACCTCTGAACTGAGTTGCAAGCACTGTAACCTCTGAACTGAGTTGTAAGCACTGTAACCTCTGAACTGAGTTGTAAGCACTGTAACCTCTGAACTGAGTTGTAAGCACTGTGACCTCTGAACTGAGTTGCAAGCACTGTGACCTCTGAACTGATTTGTAAGCACTGTAACCCTCTGAACTGAGTTGTAAGCACTGTAACCTCTGAACTGAGTTGTAAGCACTGTAACCTCTGAGCTGAGTTGTAAGCACTGTAACCTCTGAACTGAGTTGTACGCACTCTAACCTCTGAACTGAGTTGCCAGCACTGTGACCTCTGAACTGAGTCGCAAGCACTGTGACCTCTGAACTGAGTTGCAGGCACTGTGACCTCTGAACTGAGTTGGAAGCACTGTGACCTCTGAACTGAGTTGCCAGCACTGTGACCTCTGAACTGAGTTGCAAGCACTGTGACCTCTGAACTCAGTTGCCAGCATTGTCAAACTCTCTGACCTGATTTTCGCTCAGCCACAGGGCCTGCAGCTCTTTGAGCTTGACGATGGTGTAGGGGAGGTAAGCCAGGCGGTTGTGGCTGAGGTTGAGCACGCGCAGGCGGGGGATGCGGCCCAGCTCGTCAGGAACGTAAGTCAGTCTGTTGCCGCGTACAGACAGCACTGTGAGGCCGCTGCAGCTGCCCACCTGAAAATACCACACAGAGCTGCAAGCTGCCCACCTGAAAATACCACACAGAGCTGCAGGCTGCCCAAATAAAAAATACCACACAGAGCTGCAAGCTGCCCACCTGAAAACACCACACAGAGCTGCAGGCTGCCCACCTGAAAATACCACACAGAGCTGCAGGCTGCCCAAATAAAAATACCACACAGAGCTGCAAGCTGCCCACCTGAAAATTCCACACAGAGCTGCAAGCTGCCCACCTGAAAATACCACACAGAGCTGCAAGCTGCCCACCTGAAAACACCACACAGAGCTGCAAACTGCCCACCTGAAAATTCCACACAGAGCTGCAAGCTGCCCACCTGAAAATACTACACAGAGCTGCAATCTGCCCACCTGAAGATACCACACAGAGCTGCAATCTGCCCACCTGAAGATACCACACAGAGCTGCAAGCTGCCCACCTGAAAATACCACATAGAGCTGCAAGCTGCCCAAATAAAAATGCCACATAGAGCTGTAAGCTGCCCACCTGAATATATCACATAGAGCTGCAAGCTGCCCACCTGAAAATACCACACAGAGCTGCAAGCTGCCCACCTGAAAATACCACACAGGGCTGCAAGCTGCCCACCTGAAAATACCACACAGGGCTGCAAGCTGCCCACCTGAAAATACCACACAGAGCTGCAAGCTGCCCACCTGAGGATGCCACATAGAGCTGCAAGCTGCCTACCTGAAGATACCACATAGAGCTGCAAGCTGCCCACCTGAAAATACCACATAGCAGCCCACCTAAAATATCACATAGAGCTACAGCTGCCCACCTGAAAATACTACATAGACATGCAGCTGCCCACCTAAAAATACCACATAGAGCTGCAGTTGCCCACCTGAAAATACTACATAGACATGCAGTTGCCCACCTGAAAAAAACCACATAGAGCTGTAGTTGCCCACCTGAAAATACCACATAGAGCTGCTAGCTGCCCACCTGAAAAAACCACATAGAGGTAAAACTGCCCACCTGAAAATACCACATAGAGCTACAGCTGCCCACCTGAACATACCACGTAAAGCTATGGCTGCCCACATGAAAATGCCGTATAAAGCTATGGCTGGCACCTGAAAATGCCACATAAAACTTCAGCTGCCCACCTGAAAATACCACACAGAACTACATCTGCCTACCTGAAAATACCACAAACAAAAAAAAAACCTACCTGCTCCCCGTTCCGTCCCACTCCCCCCCCCCCCCCCCACCCTACCTCACACTGATCCTGGACATTGAATCATGAAGAGAAACAAGTTCACACTCCACAGTAGAATGGGGCGGGGGCACGGAGTCTCGGTGAACTGCATGGCCGTTTTTTTTTTTCCCCTGTCAAATGACCGTGGACATGGAATCCTAGTGAGACTACATGTCCACCTTGTACTGCACCCGTGCGTGGAATGGTCCTTGACCCCGGATCATGTCCCTGAGATACATGTCCATCCACTACTGTTCCTATGAAATGGTTTTGGACAGGGAGTTATGGAGAGATACGTGTCCACCCTCCATTGTACATCGCAGAGTAATTTTAGACAGGGAGTCATAGGGAGATACATGTCCACCATCCACTGTACCCTGTAGAATGGTTTTGGACAGGGAGTCATGGTGAGATACATGTCCACCCTCCACTGTACCCTGTAGAATGATCTTGGACAATGAGTCATGGTGAGATATATGTCCACCCTCCAGTGTACCCTGTAGAATGGTTTTGGATATGGAGTCATGGTGAGATACATGTCCACCCTTCACTGCATCTGCAGAATAATGTTATTCTTGTGTGGATAAGGAGGTTGGTGTGGGGCCGGTGTACCTCGGCTGGCAGATGGGTCAGGAGGTTGTCGTCAGCGTACAGTGTCCGCAGGTTCCGCAGAAGACCCACACTGACCGGCAGCTCCTCCAGGTCGTTTGACACTGACGTTCAGCTCTGACAGCGCCGTCAGTCTGCACCACAACCATCACGTCATCAGAGTCGTGCGCGAGCGTGTGTGTGTGTGTGTGTGTGTGTGTGTGTGTGTGTGTGTGTGTGTGTGTGTGTGTGCGCGCGCACACACACACACACACACACACACACACACACACGCATACACACACACACACACACACACACGCACACGCACACACACATACATATATATATATATATATATATATATATATATATATATATATATATATATATATATATATATATATATATATATGCATGCACCGCACATACACACACGCACACACACACACACACACACACACACACAAAACACGCGCGCGCGTCATGATAAAGGATTCCTTCATACCCTCCACCTTTTCCCTCCTCCTCCCAGTCTATGTTATACACCAATCTGACCCCTCCCCCACCCACCCCCCGCCTGACCCCTCCCCTTTACTGTGTTATAAACCAAACTGACCGCTCTCCCTCCCCCCTCTCTGTGTTATAAACCAAACTGATCGCTCTCCCTCCCCCTCTCTGTATTATAAACCAAACTGACCCGCTCTCCCCTCCACCCCCTCTCTGTGTCAAAAACAAACTGACCGCTCTCCCTCCCCCCTCTCTGTGCTATAAACCAAACTGACCACTCTCCCTCCCCCTCTCTGTATTATAAACCAAACTGACCACTCTCCCTCCTCCCCCTCTCTGTGTTATAAACCAAAACTGACCCACTCTCCCTCCACCCCCTCTCTGTGTCAAAAACAAACTGACCGCTCTCCCTCCCTCCTCCCTCTCTGTGCTATAAATCAAACTGACCACTCTCCCTCCCCCTCTCTGTGCTATAAACCAAAGTGACCGCTCTCCCTCCCCCCTCTCTGTGCTATAAACTAAACTGACCGCTCTCCCTCCTCCACCCTCTCTGTGTTATAAACCAAACTCACTGCTCTCCCTCCTCCCCCCTCTCTATGTTATAAACTAAACTGATCGCTCTCCCTCCTCCTCCCCCCCTCTCTGTGTTATATAAACCAAACTGATCGTTCTCCCCTCCCCCCTCTCTGTGTTATAAACTAAACTGATCGCTCTCCCTCCTCCCCCCTCTCTGTGCTATAAACCAAACTGACCGCTCTCCCTCCTCCTCCCCCTCTCTGTGTTATAAACCAAACTCACTGCTCTCCCTCCTTCCCCCCCCTCTCTGTGTTATAAACCAAACTGACCGTTCTCCCTCCTCCCCCTTCTCTGTGTTATAAACCAAACTGACCACTCTCTCTCCTCCTCCCCCTCTCTCTGTTTATAAACCAAACTGACCGTTCTCCCTCCTCCCCCCCCTCTCTGTGTTATAAACCAAACTGACCACTCTCCCTCCTCCCCCCTCTCTGTGTTATAAACCAAACTGACCACTCTCCCTCCTCCCCCTCTCTGTGTTATAAACCAAACTGACCGCTCTCCCCTCCCCCCTCTTTGTGTTATAAACCAAACTGACCACTCTCCCTCCTCCCCCCTCTCTGAGATATAAACCAAATGATCGCTCTCCATCCCTCCCCCTCTCTCTGTGTTATAAACCAATATGACCGCTCTCCCTTCTCCTCCCCCCCCACCCCTTGGGTTGTAAACCAAACTGACCGCTCTCCTCCTCCCGCCCCCCTCGCTGTGATATAATCCAACTGACCACTCTCTCACTCCCCCCCCCCCCTCCCCCCTCTGTGATATAAACCAAATTGACCGCTGTCCCTCCTCCACCCCCCTCTCTCTGTGTTAATAAACCAAACTGACCACTCTACCTCCTCTCTCTGTGTTATAAACCAAACTGACTGCTCCCCTCCTCCTCCCCCCTCTCTGTGTTTATAAACCAGACTGACCACTCCCTCCCTCCTTCCCCTCCCCCCCCCCCCCCCCCTCTCTCTGTGTTATAAACCAAACCGACCCCAACTCCTCAACTGCCTCCGTTTTAAACCAAACTGATACCTCTTTCACGCCTCTCCCCTTCCGGTGATGTAGACCAAACTGACCATGGCTTCCCCCCCCCCCCTTTTTTTTTGCCTCCTTCTGCTCTCTGTGGTGTAAAACAGGACCCCCCCCCCCCTCTCCTCTTCTTCCCTGGGTTGTAAACCTCAACAGCTCCCCTCCACTTCCCTACTCCCACTCTCTCTGTGTTGTCAACCCGGATCCCCCCTCCACCTCCATACCCCTCCCCCCCCCTCCCCATCTGTGTGTCGTAAGCCAAACTGGCCCCTCCTGTCCGCCTCTCACTAGCCCCCTCTCCCCCTCCCCCCCCCCCCCCCCCCCCCTTGCCCATCTCTGTGCCGTTGACGAAACAGACCTGCCCAGTGTGGAGGGGAGCGATATGAGCTGATTGTCGTCCACCTTTAGGGTCGTCAGACTAATGAGCTGCCCTGAAACATCCACATCAACAAGTGGACTGAAACATCCACATCAACAAGTGCACTGAAACATCCACATCAACAAGTGCACTGAAACATCCACATCAACAAGAAAAACAACATCACATCAACAAGTGCCCTGAAACACCCACATCAACGAGTGCCCTGAAACATCCCACATCAACAAGTGCCCTGAAACATCCACATCAACAAGTGCCCGGAAACATGCACGTCAACAAAGGATCGTGAGTTTGAACGTCGTCAGATGCAGATCGACGTCTAGTCACACACACAACAGCCAGTGACTCCAGCTGTGAGGTCGATGCTCCTCGAGGAATCTGGAGTTTCTGATCATTACTGGTGCCGCTCGTGGATGTAGTCCTAGCTATCCATGACAGCCGGCAATACAGGCGCAATGAAATACTGCCTTGTCCTGTCGGCACTGCTACCATGTGCTTATACCTGGATTCCAAGATGCAAGGCATACTATCTTCAGAATAGGCAGACGTCCACCCTACCCCCTCACATACACATAAATAGCTTTGATTTGAATCTGAAATCACACTGACTGTGACATTTACAACTAACGGGGTGACCAGCGTTAAATTTAACCCCCCCCCCCCCACCCACCCACCCACCCCCGCCCTAGAGTTAACCCCCCTCCTCCATTAGTGTGGATGACTTAATAGGATGATAGACTCCCTCCACCCTTTAGTGTCAGCTTGTTGGAACTGGAAGGCATGCAACCTCCATCCATAAGTGTGAGTCTGTCAAAACTAGATGGTGACAGACCGCCCATCCCCACCACCTTCCCATTCATTTAGACTTTAAGACTGGATGGCAGACAGGCCGATCCAAAAGTGTGAACCGAATGCCACCAAGTAGTGTGAATACAATCCTAACCATCATTTGTGAGTACAATACCATCCATTAGCGTGAGTACAATACCATCCATTAGTGTGAGTACAATACCACCCATCAGTGTAAGTACAATACAATCCATTAGTGTGAGTTCAATACCATTCATAGTGTGAGCACGATACCATCCATTAGTGTGAGTGCAATACCATCCATTAGTGTGAGTACAATACCATCCATTAGTGTGAATACGATACCATCCATTAGTGTGAGTACAATACCATCCATAGTGTGAGTACAATACCAATCCATTAGTGTGAGTACAGTACCATCCATTAGTGTGAGTACAATGCCATCCATTAGTGTGAGTACAATACCATCCAATAGTGTGAGTACAATAACATCCATTAGTGTGAGTACAGTACCATCCGTTAGTGAGTGAGGATCGGTCAGAACTGGACGATACACAGCCTTCATCCTACTAGGTGATACACAACTCCGACCATTAGTGTGCTCCTGTCAAAATTGTCTACAGCACAACCCCCCAGCCCCTGGCCCCCTCCCCCATCCATCAGAGCTAGAAGATACACAACTTCTCACCCATTACTGTGCACCTGTCGAAAATGAATAATGAGACACAATCTCATCCGTTACCGTCCACCTGTCAAAAATGAATAATGAGACACAATCTCATCCGTTACCGTCCACCTGTCAAAAATGAATAATGAGACACAATCTCATCCGTTACCGTCCACCTGTCAAAAATGAATAATGAGACACAATCTCATCCGTTACCGTCCACCTGTCAAAAATGAATGATAATGAGACACAATCTCATCCGTACCCGTCCACCTGTCAAAAATGAATAATGAGACACAATCTCATCCGTTACCAACCACCTGTCGAAAATGAATAATGAGACACAATCTCATCCGTTACCGTCCACCTGTCGAAAATGAATAATGAGACACAATCTCATCGTTACCGTCCACCTGTCAAAAATGAATAATGAGACACAATCTCATCCGTTACCGTCCACCTGTCAAAAAATGAATAATGAGACACAATCTCATTCGTTACCGTCCACCTGTCAAAAATGAATAATGAGACACAATCTCATCCGTTACCGTCCACCTGTCGAAAATGAATAATGAGACACAATCTCATCCGTTACCGTCCACCTGTCAAAAATGAATAATGAGACACAATCTCATCCGTTACCGTCCACCTGTCAAAAATGAATAATGAGACACAATCTCATCCGTTACCGTCCACCTGTCGAAAATGAATCATGAGACACAATCTCATCCGTTACCGTCCACCTGTCGAAAATGAATAAGACACACATCCTCATCCATTACTGTGCACCTGTCGAAAATGAAAAAGACACATCCTCATTCATCACTGTCCATCTGTCAAAAATGAATAAGACACATCCTCATTTATCACTGTCCCATCTGTCAAAAATGATTAAGACACATCCTCGTTCATCACTGTCCATCTGTCAAAAATGAATAAGACACAACCTCATCCATTACTGTCCACCTGTCGAAAATGAATAAGAAGACACAACGTCATCAGTTACTGCGCACTTTGCCATGTGCAGTGTGGTCTCAAAACTTAGCGGATGTGGTGTAGCGTATTATGGACTAGTCCGCACGCAGTGACGCCTCCTTGATGAAACTGAAACCGTCAGAAGA
>JADBJO010000985.1:25000-27500 GCA_016801955.1 Conus betulinus | reverse complement strand
ATCATCATTATTATTATTATTTTTATTATTATTATTATTATTATTATTATTATTATTATTATTATCATTATTGTTGTTGTTGTTGTTGTCGTCATTAATATCAATATTACTATTATTGTTGTTATTTTCATTACCATCATCATGATCATTGCCATTATCATCACTTTCATCATCACCATTAACACAGTTGCCACCACAACCGTGCTGTCCGACAATCCTCTAACCCCTCTCGTTCCTCCCTCTCTGTCTGTAGAGCCGCTATTAATACTACAACTACTGTCATCATATCGTTACTAAAAGTGGTGGCATCCTCTCTTTATTACTTTAATTCTTGAAATACTTTTTTTCATCATCATCATCATTGTCATTGTTCTTATTACTACTATCGTCATTCCTATCATCATCGTTATGGTTCTAACTCGCATTGTCTTCTTCCCTAAAGCCTATTTTTCATTCAACGTTCATTTTGCGCTCAATCTGAGAAGATGATGATCGCTCGTTCTTCATTTTCATTGTCCTGAATGTTGCTTTTTCTTGTCTGAAGAAGACCGAAGAGGTCGAAACGCGTTGAGTTTTGTCTTGTAACTTGTTTGTCCCTTTTGACCGGCGGAATAATTATTCTTTTTTTTTTTTTTTTTTTTTTTTTGCTGTCCCAACCTCTGCGCCACCTCAGAGGCAGTGCACCCACCCTACTAAGCCCCTACTGACGACAATAATTGCTTAGTCGCGGAGCCGGCGTGAGTGAGCTCTCCCTCCGGAGGGCGCCACCACGTCCGTCCAACGACAGCCCCATGGGACTCGCCGATACCGGTGACCCGGACGGAACCAAACCAAGGCCACAGACGTGGAGAGGACATCGAAAATTGAGGTCACCATGAGAGCAGGGCATGAAGGGCCACAGAATTTGAGACTTTTTTTTTTTATGCTGATCGATCGATGAGAATGAGGATGATTAAGATGATGCTACGGATTTCCATTTCGGTCTGAGACTACATGACAGGGCTGTACTCTACGCTTCCTTTCATAATATATCCCGGCGTCAACCAGGCCCGAGAGATACAGACACCTGCAGTGTTGTCAGGAAATTTGAGCAACACTCTCAGAAACGCATCCATTAAGTGGATGAAACTCGACTGTGTGGTCCCAGTCTTCCCAACTGAGCCCGCAGCAAACTCAAACTCTGGGTAGGACACGTCTCTCTCTCTCTCTCTCTCTCTCTCTCTCTCTCTCTCTCTCTCTCTCTCTCTCTCTCTCTCTCTCTCTCTCTCTCTCCCCTCTTTCCCCTCCCTCCCTCCCAAATCATTAATAATGCGGAACTCACATGTGTCATGGAGGTGATGTGGTTGTTGTCACACCATAGCTCCGACAGTTTGGTCAGACAACCAACGACGTCCGGCTGCACAGATCATCACAGTCATTGTCATTAGCGTCCTCACCGTTATTATCATCGTCATCACCGTCATTGTCATAAGTGTTACACCGCCAGTATCATCGTCATCACCGTCATCGTCATAAGTGTCATCACCATTACCATTGTCACTGACGTGATCGTGGTCATCAAAAGTGTCATTATCTTTATTATTGTCATTGTCATCACCGTGGTCAGCATTATTGATTATTACCTTTATGTCATTGTTGTTGTCCTCACCATGATCATTATTAGTATAATCACATTTATTGCTGTTATTATTGTCATAATTGTGATTAACATTAGTGTCATCACTGTCATTATTGTGATAAAGGTAACTGTTGATTTGGTTGTTATCAGGGTAAAATCATCATCGTAACATCACCATCATTATTGTCATTACAGTACTCAGTGTGTCATAGTGTCATCACCATTATCGTAGTCATCAAAGTAACCCTTGTTAGTGTTATCACCATTATCATTGTCACAATGATAACCATCGTTCGTGTCATCACTGTGATTCTTGTCATCATCGTAATCATCGTTAGTATCATCACCGCTATTATTGTCATCATGGTAATTATTGTTAGTGTCATCACCGTTATCATTGTCATAATGATAACCATTGTTCGTGTAATCACTGTTGTTATTATCATCATGGTAATTATTTTTGGAGTCATCACTGTTGTCATTGTCATCAATGTAACCATTGTTAGAGTCATCACCATTATCTTTGTCATAAGGATAACCATCATTCGTGTCATTACTGTGATTTTTTATTATCATGGTTATCGTTGTTAATATCACCACTGTGATTATTGCCATCATGGTAATTATTGTTAGTGTCATCAGTGTTGTTATTGTCATCATGGTATTCATTGCTTGTGTCATCACGGCTATTATTGTTACATTGTAAGTATTATTAGTGTCATCACTGTTGTTATTGTTAATATGGTATTTATTGTTAGTGTCCTCACTATCATTCTTGTCATCATCGTGGTAAGTGTTGGTAGTGTCATCACCGCTATTATTGTCATGATGGTTACCATCGTTAGTGTCTTCACTGTTATTATTGTGATCATGGTAATTGTT
>JADBJO010000985.1:10000-12500 GCA_016801955.1 Conus betulinus | reverse complement strand
ACTGCCTTTGAACCACAGTCTGGACAGTCTTCTCTGATCCAAACCTCGACGTCACTGCCGACGCCATCTCATTGTACATCTCCTTCTGTGAAGACACCGTCCTTGAGACCAAGACATGCAAGATTTACCCCCGACACCAAGACCTGGGTGACGCCGATTATGACCCCACAAGAAGAAGACCGTTCCTGAGAGGTGACAGGGATGAGGAGAAGCAGCCCCAAACAGCTCCAGAGACAGATCAGGAGGACAAACGCCTCTTCACATCCAGGGTGGAGACCAACTTCCGGGAGGGCAACGCCAGGCAGTACTGGAGAGACATCGGGACAATCACCGGCCACAAGCAGCAGAAAGTCCCTCTCCAGACCAGTGATGGAGCCAAGCTGGCCAGAGAGCTGAACACCCTTCTATGCCAGGTTTGACCGCTGGGACTTCAGTGAAGAGCAACAGCGGGCCATGCAGGAGGTGGGCAGTCGAACTGCGCGTCCAGTCACCATCTCAGTCGAAGAAGTCAGGACATCCTTCAAGAAGGTCAAAGGGCGCAGTGCTGCTGCAGGCCCTGATAACATCACTGGCAGGCTGCTGCGGGAATGCTGTGACGCTCTGGTTCCGGTCTACTGTGACTCTTCCAGAGGTCCATTGACGAGGGCTGCATCCCCGCCATCTGGAAATCATCAACTATTGTGCCTGTCGCCAAGAAACGTTCTCCAGTCACCATGAACGACTACAGGGCCAGTAGCACTCACTTCTGTCCCCTTTAAGTGCGCTGAGAAGATCATCCTTCGGCTGCTGAGGCTGGAGACTAAGGAACATCAGGATCCTCTTCAGTTTGCTTATTCCCGCAGCCGGAGTACTGAAGATGCCATCCTCACTCTCCTCCACAGTGTCTACACTCACCTCGAGAAGCCTACTTCATACGCAAGGGTACTCTTCATCGACTTTAGCAGTGCTTTTAACATGATCCAACCCCATCTCCTTGTCACCAAACTTTCTCCGCTACAATGTCAACCCGGTCCTCATCAGTTGGGTCTGCAGTTTTCTGACTCAGAGAACGCAACGAGTCAGAGCCGGGCACACTCTCTCCGACCCTGTGACCACCAACACTGGCGCTCCCCAGGGCTGCGTGCTGTCTCCTCCTCTCTCTTCACCCTGTACACTGCCGACTGTCGCAGGAAGGATGATTTCTACTCTGCTGATCAAGTTTGCAGACGACACCTCGCTGACTGGCTCCATCCTCAATAACGACGAAAGAGTGTACAGGCACGCCGTGGATGAACTGGCTGATTGGTGCAGCACGAATCATCTGGAGCTGAATGTGTCCAAGACCAAGGAGATCATCGTGGACTTCAGGAAGAACAAGCCCAGCACCGAGCCCCTCGTCATCAATGGTGAGCCAGTCGAGATCGTCGAGTACTACAGTACTTAGGTACTATCATCGACAACCAACTAGACTGGTCTCCCAATGCAGATGCAGTGTGCAAGAAGGCAAACCAGAGACTTTTCTTCCTGAGAAAAAGCTGCGACAGTTCCGTGTCAGCCCACAGATCCTCCAGCTGTACTACCAGTCGACCATTCAAAGTGTATTGGCCTTCAACCAACTGTGTTACCACAGCAGTGCCAAGACGACAGACATGGACCGGCTGGAGAAAGTAGTCAGCAAGGCAGCCTCCATCGTGGGGGAAGAGAGCTGATTACCGTGAGTGCGTGGTTCCCGGGTGTGGCCCTTAAGAAGCTTGGCGAGATCCGAGCAGACAACCACCACCCACTCCACGAGGTGCTGGCATCCCAAGAGCCCAGGAGAGAATCTTCCCGGGTCCTGAGGAGCTTCAGTGCCCAGACCAACCGACTGAGGAACTCCTTCCTGCCATCTGCCGTGCGCCTCTTCAATGAGAGAGTCAATTGAGAGAAGGGAGAACGCGTGTCTTATTTTTTTTCGGTTTAAATACTAACCCCCTGTGGCGCTTCCTGTTGTGTGTGTGACTGTGTGTGTGTGTGTGTGTGTGTGTGTGTGTGTGTGTGTGTGTGTAAGGGTGGGTGGTGGTCGGGGTGTGTGCATGCATGCGTGTGTGCGTAGGGGGTATTATATTACCCCTCACCCTCACCCATCCCCCTACTAAGTTATTTTAAGTCCTGTTTTACAGTGTGTGTGTGTGTGTGTGTGTGTGTGTGTGTGTGTGTGTGTGTGTGTGTGTGTGTGTGTGTGACGTGTGTGTGTTGTGTGTGTGTGTGGTGTGTGTGTGTGTGTGTGTGCATGTGTGTGTGTGTGCGCGGTGTGTGTGTGTGTGTGTGACGTGTGTGTGTGTGTGTGTTTGTGTGTGTGTGTGTGTGTTGTGTGACGTGTGTGGTGTGTGTGTGTGTGTGTGTGTGTGTGTGTGTGTGTGTGTGTGTGTGTGTGTTTGACGGAACACCCCCTGAAGGACCCCCCCCCCCCCCACCCCCCCGACCATACAAGCCATTTTTACCACAAATATGTTTACTTGATTGTATTCTTTTTACTGCCTAA
>JADBJO010000985.1:0-5000 GCA_016801955.1 Conus betulinus | reverse complement strand
GTACCACTATGCAGTACAGCATAGTACAACACAGTACAGTACACACAATGCAGTATAGCGCACAGTACAACACAGCACAGTACAGCATAACACAGTATAGTACAGCACAGTACAACACAGTACAGTACAGTATAACACAGTACAACACAGTACAGTACAACACAGCACAGTACAATAGTAGAGCACAGTACAACGCAGTACAGTACAGTAGAACACAGTACAACACAGTACAGTACAGCACAGTATAACACAGCACAGTACAACACACAGTGCAGTACAGCACAGTACAACACAGTACAGTACAACACAGTGTGCACTAGACGCATTAGTATCTGCGAAACGTTTAGAACAAATACGTGTGTGTGTGTGTGTGTGTGTGTGTGTGTGTGTGTGTGTGTGTGCGTGCGTGCGTTGCGTGCGTGCGTGCGTGCGTGCGTGCGTGCGTGCGTGCGTGTGCGTGCGTGAGTGCGTGTGTGAAAGCGTACGTGCGTGCGTGCGTGAGTGAGTGCGTGCGTACGTGTGTTATTCACTAAGAATCCACGAAACCTCTTGAATACAAGTGTATACATGGGGAGGGAGGATTTTCTGTACCTCTGTGCTGAGAGTTAACCTGTCGGTTGAAAACAGACATTGTGCTGTCTGTATCCATGTGTTCTGAGCTTATCTTTCTTTTGGTTGAAAACAGACATTGTGCTGTCTGTATCCATGTGTTCTGAGCTTATCTTTTGGTTGAAAACAAACATTGTGCTGTCTGTATCCATGTGTTCTGAGCTTATATTTGGTTGAAAAACAGACATTGTGCTCTCTGTATCAATGTGTAAAAATGAGCTTATCTTTTGGTTGAAAACAGACATTGTGCTCTCTGTATCAATGTGTTTTTTGAGCTTATCGCTTGGTTGAAAACAGACATTGTGCTCTCTGTATCAATGTGTTATGAGCTTATCGCTTGGTTGAAAACAAACAATGCGCTATCTGTATCAATGTGTAAAAATGATCTTATCTTTTGGTGAAAACAGACATTGTGCTCTCTCTATCAATGTATTCTGAGGTTACCGTTTGGTTAAAAACAGATATTGTGCTGTCTATATCAATGTGTTTTGAGCTTATCTTTTGGTTGAAAACAGACCTTTCGCTCATGAGCGTATCTTTTGGTTGAAAACAGACATTGTGCTTATTGTATCAATGTGTTATGAACTTATCGCTTGGTTGTAAACAGACATTGTGCTATTTATTTCAGAATACAATGATAGCTAACCCATTGTTAAAAGAAAAAAAAGATACGTGGTGCTGCCTGTGTCACTGTGCCACGAGCTGACATGTCAGTTGACAACAGACACTGTGCCATCTCCAGCAGCGTGTCATGAACTGACCTGTCAGATGGAGAGACAGTCTCTGTGGTTCAGCCGTTTTTTCCCACTCCATCTCTCATGGAAGTTAGCTGATGGCACCCCCCGTCCTCTGTAACAAAGGAAAGCAGATGACAAATCATCTGATGATTCCCCCGTCCTCTGTAACAAAGCAAAGCAGATGACAAGATCTGGCGGTTCCCTTGCCCTCAGTAACAAAGCAACGTAGATGACAAATCATCTGGCGGTTCCTTTGCCTTCAGTACAAAGCAAAGCGGATGACAAATCATCTGGCGGTTCCTTTGCCTTCAGTAACAAAGCAAAGCGGATGACAAATCATCTGGCGGTTTCCTTTGCCTTCAGTAACAAAGCAAAGCGGATGACAAATCATCTGGCGGTTCCCTTGCCCTCAGTAACAAAGCAAAGCGGATGACAAATCATCTGGCGGTTCCCTTGCCCTCAGTAACAAAGCAACGCAGATGACAAATCATCTGATGGTTCCCCCCGTCTTCTGTAACAAAGCAAAGCAGATGACAAATCATCTGGCGGTTCCCTTCAACCGACTTCCACATGCTTCTGAGCGGAACTCTACGTGTCACAGAATGTCTTACATTTCTATATATGCGTCTTAACAGACCTCTACATGCCTGTTCACGTACCTCTTTCTGTCTCTTAACGGACCTCTACATGTCTCTGAACGTACCTCTTCATGTCCCTGAACGTACCTCTTCGTGCCTCTGAACGTACCTCTTCCTTCTCTGACGTACCTCTTTGCGTCTGTGCGGTATCTCTTCGTGTCTCTGAACGTACCCCTACGTGTCTCTCTGGATTACCCCTACATGTCTCTGAACGTACCCCTACATGTCTCTGAACGTACCCCTACGTGTCTCTGAACGTACCTCTACGTGTCTCTGAACGTACCTTTACGTGTCTCTGAACGTACCTCCGCATGTCTCTGAAACGTACCTCTACGTGTCTCTGAACGCACCTCCACATGTCTCTGAACGTATCCCTACGTGTCTCTGAACGTACCCCTACATGTCTCTGAGCGTACCTCTACATGCCTCTGAACGTACCCCTAAATGTCTCTGAACGTACCCCCTACGTGTCTCTGAACGTACCCCTACATGTCTCTGAACGTACCTCTACATGCCTCTGAACGTACCTCTACATGCCTCTGAACGTACCTCTACATGTCTCTGAACGTGCCTCTACATGTCTCTGAACGTACCTCCTCCACATGTCTCTGAACGTACCTCCACATGCCTCTGAACGTACCTCTACATGCCTCTGAACGTACCTCCACATGTCTCTGAACGTACCTCCACATGTCTCTGAACGTACACAACTCTCCACGCATTTCCACCTCCTCCTTTGCACGACCCTACGCCCCCCCCCCTCCTCCACCTCCCACCCCCGCCCAATCCTCCTCCCCCCCCCGCCCCCTTTCCTCTACTATCCCATTAATTCAAAGTGCCCCTTTTTGAGGGGGGGGGGGGGGGGGGGGTGGGGAGGGGGGGGGCAGGGGCAGAGAGGTGCATGCAGGAAACTCACGATTCCATTGAACTGTGCAAACACTGCCGTCAGTGACAAGATCGATTCGTTATCTTTGACACAATGCTTCTTTCACAGAAACACACACACACACACACACACACACACACACACACACACACACACACACACACACGCTAAAATGAAAGTGTCAAAAGAAGAAAATGAATAGGTTTTGTGTTGATAAGCAAGAGTGCTCGTATAATTTGTAAGCGCGTGCACGTGTGTGTATGCGTGTGTGTGTGTGTGTGTGTGTGTGTGTGTGTGTGTGTGTGTGTGTTGTGTGTGTGTGGTGTGTGTGTGTGTGTGTGTGTGTGTATCTGTGTGTCTGTGTCTGTGTGTCTGTGTGTGTGCCTGTGTATGTGTGAGCGCGAGCGCGAGCGCATGTGTGTGTCTATGTGCGCGCGCGCGCGTGTTTGTGTGTTAGTGTGTGTTAGTGTTAGTGTTAGTGTTTAGAGAGAGAGAGAGAGAGAGAGAGAGAGAGAGAGAGAGAGAGTGTGTGTGTGTGTGTGAGTGTGTGTGTGTGTGTGTGTGAGTGTGTGTGTGTGTGTGTGTGTGTGTGTGTGTGTGTGTGTGTGTGTGTGTGTGAGTGTGTGTGTGTGTGTGTGTGTGTGTGTGTGTGTGTGTGTGTGTGTGTGTGTGTGTGTGTGTGTGTGCTCGCTGTTTGCAATATGAGGCCCTGATTTGTACAATTCTTTAAACTCGTTTTATGTTCGGCTATCGATCAGTAACAAGACGGCGGGTGGACAGAGAGAGAGAGAGAGAGAGAGAGAGAGAGAGAGAGAGAGAGAGAGAGAGAGAGAGAGAGAGAGAGACAGACAGACAGACAGACAGACGGACAGACAGACAGACAGACAGATCTTTAACGAGAGGACAGAATAAGCACAAGATAGGCTTTTTTTTCATATCTCCCCAGCATTAAAAAAAAAAAGGCAATAAAGCAAACGACTTCAAAAGTAAAACGAACAATCTAAGGAATGGACAAAAATGCTAAATCATAACACAAACAGTGATAATAAAAAAAAAGACAAAAACAAAGCGCAAACACACATTACAGAAAAGCCAGTGTACACATCTTTGTAGACATGTACACATCATAAAGTGGGAAAGACAGTAAAGAGAATGAGGGCGAGGAGGGAAGAGGAAAAGAAGGTGGGGGGTGGGTGGGGTGGAGGGGCAGTACACATGTAAACGTGTAGACATTTTATTCCTATTGAGAGAGAGAGAGAGAGAGAGAGAGAGAGAGAGAGAGAGAGAGAGGAGAGAGAGAGAGAGAGAGAGAGAGAGAGAGCTGTATGGAACGAAAGAAGGCGAATCATGTTATCCCTAAAATCGACACTGTTAAAAAAAAAAAAAAAAATTCTGTAGATGATATGAGAATTGGTGTTTTTTTTGAAAACGTGTAGACTTGTGTGTACATTGGGTGAAGATAATAAGTTATTATGATTCCACGGCGCACAAGGATAGATGAGACTCAATCGAAGAAGATCATCCTTGGTGAGTGTACCTTAATCCTGTTGACATTGCGGATTAGATTCGCTTCAATTTTTTTTTCTTCAGAATGTCCATGGCATGACTAGACAGTATCTAAACATAAAGAATGTTTTTCTTTTTTTTCAGCAGGCCTAAGGAAAGTTTAATTTCAAAAGGGCAATATGTATAGCCGTTTGTGCGTTAAAGTTAACGGTTTTAGGACGATTCATTTTTCATTAGCCTTCTATGAAGACCGAATAGCGTTTCAATGTTAGTACTGGCCGAATCCCATACTGTGGTTCCGTAACTGAAATGAGAGTTAATGTATGAATAAAACAAACAAACAAACAAACAAAAACAGCTTACGACAATTTTTGGTCTAAGAAATGTTTTAGTTTGAAAAAACTGGTGTTTGTTTGTTTGTTTGTTTGTTGGTGGGTTGGTTGGTTGGTTTTTGGGTTGGTTGGTTTTTTTAATAGATAGAAGTGTACAAAACATTGTTACATGAACTGACCATGACAAATTTTTGTCTACAGTAACCCCGAGAACTTTCTGGTGATCAACTTCGTTAGCAAAACTAAATGTTTATATGAAGAGACGGAGTTATGTAAGAGGTTTTGAGTCTTT
>JADBJO010000984.1:511997-513322 GCA_016801955.1 Conus betulinus | reverse complement strand
AGCGCGAGAATGTGACCCTGGAATGTCTGGGGGAACAGGACTAATACACGGCGTGTAGTTTACGCCTTCTTCAATATAAATGGCTACATTGACTTTCTCGTTGGCATCCACCTTTTGGATGACTGGAGGATAGTAATAATGACAAAGCTTGGGCAATTTATCTATTCGTACATTCAGTGACTGCAAGGCCAACACATTATATTTTTCATGTACGAGATGTTGAACTAACTGGTCATGGCTACTTGAGATGGATCTACTGTTCCATTGGAACACTTTAAAGCCTTTGTCCAAAGACATGGGTCCCCAGAAAGAAAAATGAATGGGACAAAGGATAATCGAAATTAAAGAAAATTACTAAGTTCAGAGTGATAGTGTGATAATACTAAATTATACTATGCTAATTTTCCACGTGTAGTGATTTTATGTATGGTTGAAGGAAAATGTTCGATACAGTCATTACAGTAAAACACAAGTGGCGGTTGAACTGTCAAAATGCTGAGTGCTGGAGTTTCACAAAGTGTGTCCAGTGAGTGATTTTACCAGTCATACAGTGGACTGTACATGTTCACCCACGGTCCGAAGGTGTGACGCGGATCTGCTGTGAAGGACTGTAGGCCCTGGGTGGACGGGACGGTGGTGTCGAGCGACCTTCCGTGGTCTCTGCCAGAAGACGTCCCTGATGCGTCGCCCGATGTTCTTTGCGATGACGCTGGCCCCTCGGTAGGTGGGATGGAGGCCGTCCTTGAGGTTCCAAGAGTTGACAAGGAGGTTGGAATGGCTCACGAAGGAGGTGTGTGTGTGTGTGTGTGTGTGTGTGTGTGTGTGTGTGTGTGTGTGTGTGTGTGTGTGTGTGATTACTACTATTTATCTTCATTGTGCGTGTGTGTAATTACTACTATTTATCTTCTTCTTCCTCTGTTTTTTTCCTCTTCTTTGTCGTCTACAGTATATCATCGTCAGCAGCATTAACATTGTTATCATCATACAACGTTATATACACGTGATTTTTACTATTCACATTTATTCTTTGCTCTAGTCACCATCTTTTTTCCTGTTTCCCTCCTTCTTCGTCGTCAACAGCATATCATCATCATCATCAAATCATCGTCGTTGTCGTCGTCGTCGCCGCCGTCGTAGTCGTCATCATCATCATCATCATCTTCTTCTTCTTCTCCTCCTCCTCCTCCTCCTCCTTTTCCCTCTTCTTCTTCTGCTCCTCCTCCTCCTCCCCCTCCTCCTCGTCTTCCTCCTCCTCCTCCATCATTGTCGTCGTTGTCTTCATTGTTGTCGCTTTCTTCTCATTTTCCTTATGTATTTTTGTCTCC
>JADBJO010000984.1:496997-506997 GCA_016801955.1 Conus betulinus | reverse complement strand
AGTATAGAGTGGTAGATGTAGACTGGAAGTCTACTAGGGTAGGCTTGTTGCTTATTCCCTAGAAGGTGAGTACCAGTTGGGGTTGTAAACTGGTTAAAGCAATTACATTAAAGGTGTAATTGTAATGATAACAGAAGTTTGATGATTATAAAGATTTGAGGATATTGCGCTATTTGGGAAAAAGAGAAAGATGAACGTTGAACGAACGAAAAAAAAGAAAAGAAGAATTGGAAAATAAATGAAATAAAATATTGTTGTATAAAGATTTCTTTCTGTACCCCAACTGTAGGTAGAGAATAAGTTGGCGGAACAAGACTTGTGTGAGTATTCTATATTTGATTTTGGGAGTGAATGTAAAAGGAGTTAAAAAGGAGCTATGAATAATAAAAGAGAGAAAGAGAAAAAAAAAAAAATATAAAATTCATTTTAGAGGTTAACCCCTGGACCTAGGGTTTCGTTACAGAATCCCTCAGCGTCCAGTGTGGTGTTCCTGACTAAGGTGTACCAGTCTAGTGAGGATCCAGACTGTGGTGGTCCAGAGGTGGTACAGCCCAGTGCACGAAAGCTCCTCGGCAAGTCAAGAAGATGACTTGTCTTTACTGCAATGATTTAATATAATGAACTGATAGTGTAATATGTATGTGTGTGTTTGATTCTTGATAAAACTTTGAATATTGTATTATTGTTTATATATGTGGAAATATATCATGTGAAGAGAAGAAATAATGTTGGAAAAACGTACTGAAGTGAAAAGAAGATTTAAGACCCTTTTCCTTATTATTGAGTAAAGGAAGCGTTTTATAGAAAACCTAATTCTGTGGTGATAGTGCTCCTTTGGGGTGAATGGAGTGATTGATTGTGCGTTGCGTACGGAGTAAGCATACTGTGTTTGTAAGTGCAAGTGTGGATGTGCACAAACATGGGTGTGGTGACAGTGGTGACCCTGTCTTTGAATTTAGGTTAAAGGTTTAATAGGATTTAGTTGGGGGTTTTTTTTTTGAGTGAGTACTGCTGCTAGAATATTGTTTTGAATCCCTTGTATAAAAAAAAAATAGAAGTAAAGTTACTCTGTCAAATTGCAATTATAAAGATACTATTTTGTTCCCCTCTGCATTGTTGAATAAGTATTGTTAAATTTATTCATTTTCATTGGTATTTCCAATTTTGTTTTTCTTTTCTATACTTATGTGTGTGAGTGGGTTATTTATGTAATGTATACTTGTTCTTAGTATTCCCGTCTCCAGTTAGTTTTCTATGGGGGTGGTAGTTTCAATTACTGGGCTAGCTAAGGGGTTCTTTTGCTTTGTCTTGCTTTTCCTACTGTTTTTCAAATTTTCGCCTCTCTTGGTTTCTGTCTCTATTCTAATTAAAATTCTCTCTTGATATTCTTTACAATAAGCTCCTCTCTGGTTTCAAGTTTAGGCAGGTTTTTTTGCTATTTTAAATAGGGTTTCTGATTAGTGTGTGTGTAAATGCTCCTTTATTTTAAATGTTGTAGGGTTTAGTTGGAAATCCTTTTTTAAAAATTGTGTTTTTTCTGGCACATTCTTTTGGATTCCTTTTTGAAAACGGTGCTCTACTTTTAGTTTAAAGCAATAATTAAAAAATAATATATATCTTAGTTTTCTTAGTATTTCGGAAATTTTGTTTTTCAAAATTTAGTCTTTCAGAGCCATTTCTAAATTATTTCTCAATTTTTTTGGCCAACTAAATTAACTTAAATAATAAAACATTTGTTTTTTTCACTGAGGGTGCATTTCCATACTTAATCAAATTTTTACTGGAAAAAAAAAATATTCTTTTCTGTCCCATCATTTGTTTTCTTTTTTGGTTCTTTACACAAATTTGAATATTTTGAACTCTGTATTCTAGTTATCAGTGCCAAGCAAAAGTTTACATTGTTTTATTTTAAATAGTGTTTTATTTCACATCTTAACTTCCCTACCCCATTTACACGCTGTGGGATTTCTTTAAACGTTATCTACACTCTCATAAAAGATGGCTGATGCAGTAGTAGATAGATCAACAAATTGAGGAATTTCAATCATTATTGTGAGGGAGGAGGATGAGGAAATGGTTCGTTTCAACAGACTTTTGTCCCAGGGACAGAAATTGCAGTTGTCTGGTGATGCTTTGATGTCCTACATTAATCAGTGTGAAGAGCGGGCGGCTCACTCCAGTGCTCAGAGCAAAAGAAAGGAGGAGAGGAGCAGCAGAAGAAAGTAGCAGAGGCAGAAAAAGAAGAGCGAAAGAGAGATAGGATAGGCAGACAGAGGAAGAAAGATCAGGGGCACATGAACTTGAAATGAAAAGAAAAAAGAACAAAGTGTTAATTTACTTGATGAAATGAGAAGATTGGGAACTTGAACAACAAAACGAGTGGAACTTCAGTTGAAGCAACAGGGCTGTTCAAACAATCTGCAAATGTAAATGTTTCTCAAACTGATACTGTTCCTGTTCAGGTTGCAGGGTAAAACTTCCAACATTCCCAAATTTACCCCTTTTGATGAGAATCGTGATGACATAGACTCTTTTCTTTTTAGGTTTGAAAGCCACCATGCTTCATCATGTGGTTGGAGCAAAGACAAATGGACATTGTATGTTGCATCTCTTTTCAAGGGCACACTGCCCTTTCTCTGTATCATAGTTTGGCAGTCCGTGATACTCTTACATGGGAAGAGCTGAAAGCTGAACTTTTAAAGAAGTTTCAATATACAGATGAAGGTTTAGAGAAAAAATTTCATTCAGTTCGTCCAGAAAAAAAAAGGCGAAATCATTTTGTAGCTTTCCTTATTAGAAACAAGTCATTTATTGATCGTTGGGTTGAATTGGCCCAAAAACACAGAAAGAATATGATGATTTGCGGTGACTTGTTGTTACGTGAGCAGATTTTACAAAGTGTATCCAAAAGACCTATCTATTTTTTCTAAAAGAGAGATCTTGTAAAAACTGCAGAGGATATATGTGTAAGCTGGCAGATCAGTATCGAACTGCTCATTCAGAGAAGCATTTTGCCAGAAAATCTGACCGTGATGTGTTTGAGGCAAATGTTTGCTTCATCAGTAACAGTTTGGCCAGTGTCGTTCTCAACCAAACAACAGGTATGGTCATAGAGGAGGTCAGAATTTTTCTCTAAGACGGAATACAAACAGAAATAATGTACATTCCTATCATAACTGGCAAGAGAGAGAATAAATTCTGGACAAACTTCTTCACAGGGTAATCCAAATGCAATTATTACCCAAGAGGAAATACCAATACTCGACCGTGCTGGTCAATTCAGAGCTAGTCATGGCAGTGGAAAGTTTTCAAAACCGTGGTGGTATTGATCATCGTACAGTACCAAATACAGTATATGGGTGGTGGACAATGGTTGTTGGCACTGTTCCTGTATATTTCACAAGAAAAAAAGGACTGTCCTTTTCTAGCACAGGGTAATGTGTGCTTGACAACAGATCCCAAGCAAACTACTACTATCCTCAGCATGTTTTTAGTGTCTGACACTGATGGTCAGTGGTTTGCATATTGAATCTTGTAGTGTCAATGGGTTTGGTGCTTACACTGTTGAGAGAGACACTGGATGTACTACTGCTGGTGTGTACGCAAAGATTTAGTCAGAAAAGAAACAATACACCGGTGAACATCAGCAATGTCGGTCATTTGGTGGCAAAACTGAATCATTTTCTGTGGCATGTGTTTATGTTTGTACTCCCTATTTTACAGGTAAAATAACAGCATGTGTCATTGATGATCCTGTGACAGACCTCATTCTTGGGAAATCTGAAGGGTGTTTCCACGTCTTGTGCGAGGACAATGTGGTTCTTTTGTGCCTTGTATGGTAAGCACTCGTTTACAAGAGGAAAAAAGAAAGGCAACAAGGTCAAAACCCCTGGGTTCTCCCCATGTCCCAAAAATTGGATGTGACTCCTGAACATTTGAGTGATTCACAAAAAGAACAGATACAACATGACTCATTGTTTCAGAAAGTTGTTCTGAGGTACCTGACAAAGTGGACTGATATTGTGGTACGTAAAAAAGAATGATCTTTTATATCGTCCTTTTTTCCTAAGATGAACAGGTGGTGGAGCAGATTGTCGTTTCCTATGTCGTTACGTGACACTGTTTTGCACATACTGCACATGATTCCATGTTTTCGGGTCATTGTGGAGTCAAACGTACTCTTCAACGTGTGTTGTCTTCTTTTTTTTTTGGCCTGGTGTTAGTGTTGCAAGTTTCAAAATATTGTCAATCATGTGATGTCTGTCAGAAAAACAATTCCCAAAGGTCGTATACCATTTTGCACCTTTGCAGAGAATGCCAGTCATTACTGAACCATTCAGTTTGTCGTGTTTGTATTGATTTGGTTGGTCCATTTCATGTTTCCAGTTCTGGTTTTCGTTATGTGCTCACTGTCATGGATGTTGCTACCAGGTATCCTGAGGCTATACCTTTGAAAAAGATTGACACCATTTCTGTGGCAGCAGACAATAAAAGAATTATTTTTTCTTTTTTTCCAGAATGGGAAATTCCTGATGAAATATTATCTGACTTGGGTACTCAGTTTGTGTCAGAATTCTCATGAAAGAAATATTTCATTTACTTTCAATTTCTGCATGTACTACATCTCCATACCATCCACAGGTCAAATGGGCTCGTGGAAAGATTTAATGGTACTTTCAAGATGATGTTGTTGAAAAAGTTTCTAAGGAAAGACCATCAGACTGGGATCGATACATTCCAGCCATACTTTTTGCTTACAGAGAATGCCTGAATCGAGAGAGCACAAGGTTTCTCTCCTTTTTGAGTTGCTTTTTGGTCGTTCACCAAAAGGAACCTATTAGCATCCTGTCAAAGTCATGGGTTCTGGGGGGACAATGTGTGTCAGAAGAAAAAAAAAAAGTTTTTTGATTTATGTTTGTTTTAATTTTGCAAAAAATCGTATAGCAGATGCATGTCGTATTGCCCAAGAAAAATGCTTACAGCTGTGCAAACTACGCGTTTTACGCAAAAAAGTATGCTGATCGTGGAGCAAAAGATGCGTGTGTTTTCTCTGTGGGGGGTGGACAGTGTGTTGGTGCTTTTGACAGATGACAAGAGCAAGATGCATGTGATATGTGGAAACAGGAAGGACCATTCGTCATCATTGAAAAATGTTCTGATGTTAATTTACAGGATTGATGATGGCATTGTGTGGAAGAAAATTTCCATGTTAAAACATGTTGAAAAAGTACTTTCACAGATCTGAGGTTATGATCAACAAGTTTGCTGTTCCTGATGATAAGATTTTCTGCGTGGGCATGTGACATTTCAGGTGTGTTACCCAAACGGATTTGTGTGGACAGAAACATTTACAACCTGTTGTTGACAAGCCTTCTGTGTTTTCACAAGTGTGCCTGTAATTCATGAAAACTGCTGTGTTGGTGGGTTCAGGACCAATGATGGTGGTGATGTTATTTCAACTGCCTACCCTTATCCTTAAAAGGTGAAACTTACGAGGGATGTCAAGATCAACGAGGACTTGAAAACCATCTCAGGTGACTCAACTAAAAGGTTTACTACAAGGATTATACAGAATCAATATACTTACAGACAAGCCAGGATCTGCAGTTGGTGTTGAACCTCATAGGATATACGGTTGACAAACAGATGTTCCTGTACGAATGAAAGTTCGTATCCTTTACCTTTTGCAAAAAAAAACAAATCATTGAAAGAGAGGTAGAGGTCATGTTGGATCTTGGGGTCATTGAAAAAGTCAAAAAATAATTCTCCATATGCGGTGGCTCCTGTGGTGCTGGTTTCAAAACCAGATGGTTTCAGTTCAAATTTTGTAGTTGTATTACAGGGCTTTAAACAAAAGTGACTGTTTTTTTGATTCTGAAACCAATACCTGATTGTGGAGGATGTGTTTTGTCAACTGGAGTTCAGCCAAGTATTTTTGTGGAAATTGATCTGACCAAAGGTTATTGGCAGATACGACGATGAGTGATGAAGATTTAAAGAAAAAGGACAGCTTTTTCAGGACACCCCATTTGGGCTTTTTTCACTTTTTTGCGAAATGCCTTTTGGTTTTGCAGAATGCATGCAATGGCAACTTGTGCTAGAATGATGAGGGACAACTCAGGTTGCGCATGAAAAAAAACTGTTTGCTGGTAAGTTTTTGTTGATGATATTTTGCTGGCCCTCACAAAACACATGGATGAGTGATCTACTGAGATGTTTGAAAAAATGTTTTTGAAAGGACTCCGTTCTGTTTGGTTTGACAGCAAGGCCCACTCAAAGATCATGGCAGGTTTTCAAAAAAATGGGAGTGTTTGGGGGCATTACAGTTTCTGTGTGGGTTCGATGCAGCCAGAAAAGAGGGGAAAAATGGAAAAAGATTTTGGCAATCAAAAAAAAACCCCATGTTCAAAGAAGAAACAGGTTCGTTTCGCTTCTTGGTTTGTTATCTTATTACAGGGCGTTATGTCCCCAACTTTGCAACTCTCACAGCTCCATTAAACTGAGTTGACAAAGGGTTCCAAGCATTCATCTATTGGACTGGATGTAGATTGTCAGAATGCTTTGGCAGCAGTTTCAAAATGTTTTGAATTCTTTTCCTGTTTTACTTTTGCCCAACTTAGCGAAAGATTTTGTCCTCAGGACTGATGCAAGTTCAAACAGGAAATGGGTGCTGTTCTTTTGCAGGAGGAACATCAGAAGATTTATTGCCATCCGTACAGTTTGCAAGTAAGAAGTTCACATGATGCACAGTCAAAGTATTTACTATTGAACGGGAAATGCTTAGCAATGTTGTGTGGGGCACTTGCAAAAGTTTGAGCGTTTCTTGACAGGCAGGTTTTTTTGTCTTGCAGACGGATCACAGACCTCTGACGTTTTGAAAGACATCAAAAAACAAAGAATAAACGTCTGTTGTTGGGTGGTCTTGGCGACAAGCAATTCAGTTTTAGGGTGATTGATCCAATTTCAGGGTCCAGCAACGTGATCGTGATATTTTCTCGACAGCAATAAGCAGGGTGTGTGTGTGTTTTGAAAGTTTTGCTGTTGAAAGTTGAGCTTTAGATTTTGTAATTTTTGCGATTGTGGAATGGAACCTACGGTTTTGATGCTTTTTTGTATTCATGGGAGTGCAACCACAAGTGATGTGGAAGAGTGGGGACGCTGAGTGGATTGTGAAAGTGTGTTCACCCAATGTGAGGAAGGGTGGAAAATTATGTTACCAGATGAACGTTGAACGCGAAAGAAAGAAAAGAGAAAGAAGAATTGACAAATATTGTCCTGTATGACAATATTTGTTGTATAACGATTTCTTTCGTACCCAAACTCAACTAGGTAGGGTCAGGCATAACTCGTTGGCGGAACAAAGACGTGAGGAGAGTAGTATTGTAGTTCAGTGAGTATTCTGATTTGCGAGGAGGCGTGGGGAGTGTAAAAGTAGGATGAAGCCAGGAGTTAGCGTAAAAAAAAGGAGCGTATGAATAATAAAAGATGAGAAAGCGAATGAGAAGACAAATAAAGAAATAGAGAGAATAAAATAGGAAGTTCGATTTTAGAGGTATAATCCCTGGACCTAGGGTTTCGTTTTACAGAATCCCTCAGCATCCCGTGGTGGTTCCCATGGACTAAGGTGTACCAGTTAGTGAGGATCCTTAGACTGTGGTTGCCCGTCCAGAGCGGTCGGTAAGCCCAGTGCCACGGAAAAGCTCCTCGGCAAGTCCTAAAGAAGATGACTTGTCTTTACTGCAACTGATTTAATAGAACTGACCTGATATGTGTGTGTGTATGTGTGTTGTTTGGTGTGTGAATATAATGTGTGCTTTGACTGTTTGATCTTACTTGTTTATTGTATTGTGTTTATATCCAGCGTGAAGAGCCGAAATACCTTGGTGAAGAAACGTACTGCCGTTGTGAAACTGTAACTGAAGATGAAAAGAAGATTTAAGACCCTTGTACTTATTATTGAGGTAAAAGGGAAGCGTTTTATAGATAAAACACTAAATTCTGTGGTGGATAGTGCAACACTTTTGGCTGTGAATGGAGTGTGATGATTGTGCGTTGCGCGTAGGCCACGGAGTAAGGTACGCATTCTGTGTTTGGGGAGTGAGCAAGTAGTGTGGATGTGCACAAACATGGGAACCGGGGTGTGACGTGTTCTGTCTGGTATGTGTGTCGTCCGTCGGTCTGTCTGTCCTCTCTATCGCTCTCCTCTCTCTCTCTTCCTCTCTTTTTTTGGAGGTAGCGTCGCGGGCGTGCAGTGGTGGCTGTGTGTGGTGTGTGTGTGGGTGTGTGGGTGTAGTGTGGTGTCGCTGCTGTGGGTTTGTGTGGTCGTGCGTGGCCTGAGGGGGTGAATGCGACGGTGGCGATTTATGTGTGAATGTCGTTTGGTACATATGCCCCTTATTTTGGCGCATCTATCGCACCATATCTCTTCCAGCCGGAATAATGTCCATGTTGTCAGCAGACTTTTGGAAAAACCCATGTAAAGTGCGACATGCTGTGCGTTCTACTACTCCCAAACTCTTTTATAAACCACCGATAAAGAAATGTTTTCACGTATTCTTAATCTGCCATGCGCACCCAGACGTGAACGTTAGTTGTTTTCAATATTTGGTTTAACGGAGATGATCCACACACACGCTCCCTAATTTTCTACATACCTCCCCGGTGGGGGACCCGTTTCCATCCAGTCACAAATTTTATGTGCAAACGGGGGTAACGGAGACAAGGTAGTCATCCGGAAGGTGCGCGGTTGAAAAGTTTACGCTGATGCTGTCACCCTGCGCACCGGTTTAAAGCATGGGTGTGCGATGTGAACGGTTAGGCAGTCTCTGCAGTGATTCCGGCAAACGCTTACTCCAGAAGGCCGAAGAGGGACTTCGAGCTTGTGTTTGGGGGCAGTCAGGTATTTCTCATTCAATGTGTTATTTATAGAGCAAACCGAAAAACCGTATTCCCGGGTTAGGAGCGACTGAAACACCTGAAATTTGCCTCGGCGCACTGTGAAAGGAATTTGTAAGTTTTTGTGGCGTGTTCTGTTATCCTATGACTTGATAGGGTAGCAAAACGAAAACCGTGTCGGGAAAACATGGATAGAAGAGTGAGTGTTAAAGGAAGTGGTCTTCAGAAAAAAAAAGTTTATTCTGTGGACTTAACTAGTTATGAACGTCATGGTGAAAAAGATGTTTATTCTAATGTGGTTTGTGAGATGAGGGAGAGTTTTGATGGCTAGGGATAATAAGCTCCACAGAGTGAGCGACAGAGAGGACATTACATATGCTAGTTTTATTTTTGATGTGGATGAGTATTTAACTCACTCTTGATATAAATATTGAAGAATATTGAATAGTTCTGTGTGGTAAAACAAGAGTGTGTGGAAAATCTTTCCTTTACATGTATTGAGGTAGATAAATCTTTTGGAAAAAGAAGAAGACAACTTCTAAAATCTGGTGACTGTATGAAATGAAATGAACATTCTTGTCGTATACAAGAAGAAAGAAAGAAAATGAACATTTTATGACACGACGAAAAGACATTTATAGTGTTTGATGAAAAGTATCATTAATTGTGTGTAATGAATTGTATTCGTGGTTTATTGAAGAGGGTCTAGGTGGGAATCCTTTCCCCAATTTGGAAAAACTAGATTCTGAAAAGTTTATATTGAAATCCTTTCCTGTGTAGTGTTGTGATTCCGGAAAAGGGAATGTTGTAGTGTTATGATTCCGGAAAAGGGAATGTTGTAGTGTTATGATTCGGGAAAAGGGAATGTTGTAATGTTGAAGAAAGAATATGCTGATGTTTGTCTCAAGTTCTAGTGGACTGTGATGTGGCTAATGAATATGAATGTAGTCGTGATTGTAATGAATGGTAGCTATTATATTCAAGGTAGTTAATCAGTTTCCCCAGATAGAAGTGTCCCCTGGACTGAGGGGGGACTGGCTGCCACTTAACGAGGGTCGGTAGCTGTATTCTACCCCCTTGTTCTCTGCCTTCTGTAGGCGTGAAG
>JADBJO010000984.1:486997-491997 GCA_016801955.1 Conus betulinus | reverse complement strand
TCTCTCTCTCTCTCTCTCTCTCTCTCTCTCTTATCCGTGTGGGTGTGGGGGGTGGGGGGGGGGGTGGGGGCGGGTGGATGGATGGGTACATATACTCGATGATGTCCGCGTATTTTTTTCTTTTAACAATTTGGCTTGCAATTTATAATTTTCAATTTTATATATGATATGTACTGTTAGTCTGTGTTCACTGCATACATTTACGAGGTGACAGCCCAGACGAGATGGCCCATGGTGGTTGATGAGGCTAATAGAAACAATACACAATTTGTCTTGATTCACATGCTCATCTCTTTTGCACTTTGTTAGACTTGAGCAATTATTCTCATATACATCCATACTATGTATAGTGTGTATGTAATTTTCACATGTTTTTGTAATGTGTCATTTTTTTGTACAAGTTTTAGTACATTTTGCTGTTTTCTCCATTTAGAGAGCACGGGGGCGCAGCGCACACGGGTTGTCGTCAGTTGTCTCCAAGGCTATGCACCTGTGTAGCAAGTTTGCAATATCTATCTTGAAAGATGTGGAAAATATTGCAGGAAATGAGTGTTCAACGATCAGCGTGACCTTGACCTAGACCTTTGACCTTGATTTTTTTGCGAGTAGTGTCAGCATACCTTACCTAATCAACAAACAAATTTGAGAAGGCTGTCTTAAGTGGTTAAAAAAGACATTGCCAAAAATCTCCGTTTTGGCCGACGTGGGACAGAAAACAACAACAACAACAAACAACACAACAAACGAAAAAAACAGACACGAACGAACTTAATAGCCTGCTCGCTTTCTTGAAAGCGGCGGACTAACAAGGCTGACAGAGGTTGTGACATTGTGTGCAAGAGTGAATTCGAAAATGGGGCATAGGTGCACAAATTGTCATCACTGCGAGTTGTGACATTTTGTGCAGTCCTTCACAGCACAAAATGTCACAAGTGGCACAAAATATCACAATTGTGACATTTTGTGCAGTGGTGACATTTTGTGCGGTAACACCCACGTCATCTCAGTTACAACTGCAAGTATGCCAAAGTAATGTGGAAAAGCAAAACAAACAGACAACTAAAGAATGAGTTTTATTTTCATTATTCGATTCCTAATCTTACATGACATCGCTTCACATGTTGATATTAGTTACCTTAAGCTGGCCTGTGTAATCATCCAGTTCATTTTCCTATGGAAGAGAGACTAGTCGATGTAAAGTGCCGTTACTGCAGGTCTAAGCAGTATTTTTAAACTATCATTATTTCAAAGACTTACTGTGCGCCTAATCACAAGGACTTTCTGGCCAATAGCAAATCGCACATATCAAACTATAAACAAACAAACAAACAAATAAAAATATTAAGAGCTATCAGTAATACACAAAACGCACGCTGCAATCAGATACTGTCACAGCTTTCCAGACTACAACCTGGCCATCCACCGCACATCCCCTCCCAAACCATTTCCCACCTTTCAAATGAGAAAACAAAATATTGATAGACATTATAAACAGAGTGCTGCATGCTCACTATCAATTCCCAAACAACATCAGCGCACCTTTCGTATATCAGTCATAAGGAAGGGACACGTTTTCTGGCTGAATTAAAACGAATGTAGAGATGCAAAACTTGATCAATTTGGATTTAGAAACTAGTAACTGTCAAACCACATCCATTAACACGACGCTTTTCTTTGTGTGGACTTTCACAGACTACTGATACAAGTCCTGGATGCTTGGATGCTTTCATGAAGTTGGGTTAATGTTCACCAAAGAAGAATAAAATCGAGAAATAGTAGAAAAAAAATCACAAGAATGACAACTGGTGAAGCAATGTCGCTGCCTCTGTGCAAAAATTCCGTGGATCAGAAAATTAGGGCTGTTGCAGAACCCATCCGCACGACGCTTTTCTCCCAAAGGCTTTCACAGACTACTGATACAATCCTGGATGCAATGCTTTCATGAAGTTGGGTTAATGTTCACCAAAGAAGAATAAAATCGAGAAACTAGTAAAAAAAAATCACAAGAATGACAACTGGTTGCAGGACCCCGCTTGAAGCAATGTCGCTGCCTCTGTGCATAAACTTCCGTGATCAGAGGGCTTTACACCGCTCGACCTGTGCTCCCAAAGGCACAATCAGACATCGCAATGTCAGTGAGGCAACAAGATCAAAGGCAGCCACTGTCTTTTTTTTTTCGAATTTCTGGTCAACTGATAAAAGGCTTTTGCATATGTGGTTTATCTTACTTCTATGTTTTATAATGTAGTATGCATGCACGCACGCACGCGCACGCACACACACACACACACACACACACACACACACACACACACACACACACACACACGCAAGCACGCGCGAGCACACACACACACACACACACACTCTCTCTCTCTCTCTCTCTCTCGCATGTTTTAAGTTTCTAGGCTTCCTCGAATACAGCACAGTGACAACCAGCTGTGAAGCACAGATCTGTCCCTGACTAGAATGCATCCCCCCCCCCCCCCCCCCCCCCATCCACAGACCACACACACACACACACACACACACACACACACACACCCCTCCCTCGCGAATCTACTGGTGGGAACGAGGTGGGGGTTGGGGTCCGTTAAAGAGCTATCTGTTGCTGCAGCTTTCCTGTGACATGGTCTCACCAGGGGATTGCTGGGGGGGGAGGGGGGGGGGGGGGGGGGGAGTGGAGTGGAGAGTGGGGAAAGGCATGAAGGGAGGAGGGCGGAGAACCGAGGGAGAAGACACCGTCAGACTGCACACCATGTTTAGGAATCGCTGACGGCGGTTTATTGCTGTGCGGATTCCGGACGTTGGTCTGCATTCTTTCCCCTCTGTCTGAATGGCGTGTCACTTCTTGCGGCCGAGATTAGTTGCTTTGACACAGTGACCTTTCTGGAACTGTCTGCATTGTCTGGTATCCAGGAAATCAAGGGGCAATTCTGTTCTGTTCATGGTACATACACTGTGTCTGTTGTGTTCTCTTTGCAGCTGGTCTTGGAAGCTGTGAACTTGTCCCAGAATATAATATGAATCAGTTCTATATCATGTGTGCACTTCATTATTTTATTACTGTCCTAGAATATTTGAACACAGCAAGAACGGTAACAACAGCGGCGACAACAACAACAACAACAACAAAATTTTTAATGCATGTGCTGCAAAAGCTACAGTTACTATGTACTACAGAAGAGTCTCAAAAGAATAATGCTTAGTTCAGCCATCTGCCAGTACTAGTCATGATCAATTCTCCCCTCTATCGTCTCTACTCCACTGGCACAACAATGATCGATAATCGATGAGCACACGTGAAAGACACGCATGCAAATAAAATTCCCACTGGACTACGTAATAGATGTGTGCATAACGAACAAAGAAAAGCACGATTATTTAACGTTTTTAGGTAATGTCAGCGGAGTCGATCTATCATGTGTAATATTAGTACCAGCCTTGTGCACTGTATTCTTTACTCTTGGACAGTCTAGTGATAAGTGACGTACACTACGAGTTTCCCCACATACACATGTAACATTTTTTATGTATTTGGTTCGAAGTGAATTCAAACGCATCCTATGAATAAAGTTACTACCCCTCTACATATCGGACTTTCGAATTTGTCTAATTGAGTCTTGGGGTGGATGTCAGGATTTGATTGTGTACAATATGACAATATTGACTTGATTGTGTACAATATGATACTATTGACTTGATTGTGTACAATATGATACTATTGACTTGATTGTGTACAGTATGATAATATTGACTGTCTGTGTCTTTCAATAGCCCCTTGAAACTGTTAAAGGATGCTCTATTAATCAAAGAATAGCATTCCGATAGGTCTAACGGAATGTTCAGTGCAGTCGTGCCTCCAATATTGCGCGCTGCTCTCCGAGCAACTGGATCCTTTTCTCATTTGTTGAAATTCCACAATGTGAGGTACCCAACAGAAAGTTACATTTATTATTTTTGTTGATAGGAGATGTGTCACATAATTAGTAATAGTCTTACAAACGGATCTTTGGATTTAAAGACTGTAAGGCAGGAAAGGGCTGACTGAGTCACTGCACAGTAACAGTTGACAATTTTGTATGGCAGAATTTAAAACATACTTTTTGGGGCATTGGAATAGCAACTGATTCTGCAGTATAGATCGACAAGTGTTTGCCAAGAAAATAACATTTCTCCACTTTTAATTTTTGCATTATAAAAAACTGCTCCTCTTCGATGGTCATCTTACACTGAGCCATCTGTAAAAAATTGAAGATGATCCTTATATACTGATTTTCCAAATGAGAATTTACATTATCGTTAAAGAGATATGGTGGATCGTTTTTGTTCAGTTCAGTATAGATCTAGTTGCAAAGTGAGGCGACTACAGGCGGAAATCTAAACACATTTCAAAACACGACGCCTTCCGATCACTTAGTTGTTCTTCAGGCAAGATAAAAACACTCATCATCATCATCATCATCATCACCATCGCCTATTACCCCTCCTGGGTACAGGCCGCCAACCAAGGGCCTCCAGGCATCTCTGTCCTGCGCTCTTTTCTCCAGCTGGTTTCAAGTCATCCCAATGTTCCTGATGTCTGCTTCCAGGTCCCTGCGCCAGGTGTTTTCTTAGCCGACCTCTTTTTCGTTTTCCTTGGGGGGTTCCATGTTAGGGCGTGTCTGGTGATGTTGTTTGCAGGCTTCCGCGGTGTATGTCCAATCCAGCCCCAACGTCGTTTCTTGATTTCCTGTTCTGCGGGCAGCTGGTTTGTTTTCGTTTTTGTCTCCCAGAGCTCGTTGTAGTTGATGGTGTCTGGACATCTGATGCGGAGAATCTTGCGCAGGCAGTTGTCGATGGACACCTGCACTTTCTTGGTGATGGCAACTGTAGTTCTCCAGGTTTTTCGCTCCGGACAATAGAACTGCTTTGATGTTGGTGTTGAAGAGCCTGACTTTGGTGTTGACTGACAGTTCTTTGGAGCTCCAGATGTTCCGTAGGTGTGTACGAACGCTGCC
>JADBJO010000984.1:474497-481997 GCA_016801955.1 Conus betulinus | reverse complement strand
GATTGTCTGTAATACACTGCAACGTAATAAATCTTTGTTGTTCTGAATTTTGGAAATGTTCCACGTTTGTATGTGTGTTCCTAAAGTATGTCATTATTCAAGAAGAAAAGGGTACACCCCGAAGCTGCCAGCAGGACCTTGAGAAACAGTGTCCTCACCTTCTGAACCAGCCAGCGGGGAGCAATTCTAAGCCACCCTCTGAGTGGACATGCATCACCCCTTCATAATTCGTAACTGCCCGCCAAGAAATATTTCTCATCACCTTTCTGTTGTGTGGCGTCATCCAAATGCGAGTGTTTCAACGATCACAATGCGTGAGATGGACGATCTGACAATGTTCTCAGTTATATCGCTTTTTGTCAGAATGTTGAAATACAACATTCATGAGTGATCAGTTCACGTGCTTTCGTGACAATTCTCTCTCTCTCTCTCTCTCTCTCTCTCTCTCTCTCTCTCTCTCTCTCTCTCTCTCTCTCACACACACACACACACACACACACACACACACACACACACACACACACACTCTCTCTCTCTCTCTCTCTCTCTCTCTCTCTCTCTCTCTCTCTCTGGTAATCACTCTGGGCCAGCATCGGTTTTTGTATTCACCCCAGTTTGTAAGGACCACACCCATGGATGATGACTAGGTCTGTGTAAATGAGCGATTGAGCGTCAGCGTTTACGTTATGAATCGAATTGTTTTAAAAGCAAGACAACCATTTTCGTTTCTTATGTGGGATGTGAACGATTTCTTGTCCAAACTTACAGTTCATGATTTTGTTTCTTTTATTTGTAATTTTGACTCTGTTTTTGCTTGATAGGATACTTTACTGAAAAATTGAATCCAATGTATGTAATGTGTTTAAAACATATTACACATCACCGGTGAAGTTCTCAAAAAGAAAGATAATCAGGAGGCATTATGTGCTTGATTAAGAATGAATTTGCACAGTTTGTAGAAATATTGTAAGTTATGGTACATTTTGTTATTGATAAAGAATTGTTCGGCTTGGAGGAAGATGTATTGCATGTGCGTTCGTATGTTCCGCCTGATACTCATTTTGATTAGGATAATAGAACAAGCCTGCTTGAAGGTGTTTGGCTTTAGTATGGCAATTACAGACGTTTATGTAGTGTTGTGCGCTGATTTTAACTGCAGAATTTTCTCATATTTGCAGGGATTTTTTTGGCAAACAATATTACTGAAGTGCATTATAAGAGTGGGTCTTACGCTACTGTAAGATGTTCTCAAGATCAACGATTGAACAGTTATGGAAACTTACTTCTGAACATGTGCACTGCTTCAGGCTCACTAAATGTCTTTGTCAGAATCAGGATGCACTGTCATTGGCTATTTCATTCTTCTGTTCGAATAAGTTATCAACGAATGTGAATGAATCATATGAACTACATATTGCTTTAAAGGGTTGAGTCTGATCACATGCCTGTTGTTGTTCGAGTAATGTATCCACAGGATAATGAAGTCATTGCAAATAAAAAGGAAAGTCAAAAGGAAATGATCTAGAAATTCGTATGGGACAGTAAATACGCAGATGTTCTTTTATGACTCGCTTTGTTAAAAACGACATAAAGAGTATGTTGAACAATGCTATTGTTTTTTTAATTGATGTCAATGTCAATGAAGAAAATTGGTCGAACTATGGTTTTAACCTCTTCCTGATCATAACGAAGCGGTGAAGTTCAAGCACACAGAATAACACTTTGGCACTTTGATTGTTCCATTATAATCTGTAATGACAATGTCATAGGACGAGGGCTTTTTTTTTTTTTTTTTCCGTGAATGTAGACGTGACTTCATCGATACGACACAATGTAACGTCTGGTTGTAAACTAGCTATTGGAATATGGGTATACCTGCGACGCTCTCTCTCTCTCTCTCTCTCTCTCCTCTCTCTCTCTCTCTCTCTCTCTCTCTCTCTTTGGTAATCAGTCTGCTCTCTCTCTTTGGTAATCAGTCCCCCCCCCCCCCCAAAAAAAAAAAAAAAAAAAAAAAAAAAAAAAAAAAAAAAACAGCCACCTCGCACAGATCGACGTTCTCATGATAATGTATTGAATAGTTACGGTAAGTTATTGTTAAATCTGTGCGTTGCTTTTGATTTGTATATTATGAATGGTGTATGTCAGGGCGACTGCCATGGTTGCTATACCCAGACAGCCTCTAACATTGGGACAATATTGCATGGACATTAGCTCCGCATTGGAATCCAAAGTCAAGGCACTTGGTGTGTGGAGCCAATACTGCACCGCGTTGCTGAAGCGATAATAGTTTGGGCGGCGCCGCAGCGAACATTGGCTTCTGCGAGGAACATTTGTTCTTCTTTGGATCCGCGTTTGATACAATGATACTTTTGCGTGCGTGCGCCGGGCCGCCGTGATTCTTTGCACGGTCTGCGAGCGCGTGCGCTGTAAAAAGTACGTCATCATTCCATTCTTATGAATCGCAGACAAGGGGCGCGAGATTTATATTCTGCACTACCGGCTTGCGTTCCGGGGGCGAACGTTTGAATAAAAAATCACGTGACCGTAAGCATGATGTAATTTTTTCTTTCGAACGATTCGATTAGGCTTACGATCATATGATTTTTGATTCAAACGTTTGACTACGTTCAGTCCCCCGGAACCCAAGCCCGGTCTCTTTTGCAGACTGGAGCCAGAATTTTTCTTTGTGTTTGGGGTGCCAGAAACCATCATTGTCAGTTTACAGTCAGTCTACGACCACAAGGTAATAAAAAATTTCTGTTTGCTTAGTTTTTGTTACCAAAACCGTCAATTTGAAAAGTTAAGAATCATGTCTTCTTATTGGTCACAAAAGGAAACAATTCGTAAAATGACCAGAGATGAAATTTCATCTTGTCTGGCAGAATCGCGCGCTGCCATGGAAAATGGTGCCACGCATCCTGCAAGTTTCCCGGGGTATTCTGATCATAATGGGCGTTTTCTTTAAGGATGAGTGTGAAAGGAAATATTTTTGCAGCATCAATAGAGTACAATCAATGATGCATCGATTTTTGAGACACATTCAAATTATGCAATGAAAATCCAATATTCCAGCAACACTACACCAACATTGCATACACATTGGAACCAGCGATGAATCCAATGCAGAACCAATGGACCAATATTGGCCAAATGTACGATTCATATTGGAGCAATGTTGGATCCAAAGGTTAGCCAATATTAAGACAACAATGGCCAATGTTGCACCACCAATATTGCAGCAATGTTCGAAAAACATTGGATCCAATACAAGATCCGATATTGCCCCAATGTTAGGGCGATTTGCACTTCCAACACGGGAGCAATATTGTACTACAATGTTGCCCCAATGTTACAGCCAATATTGGGGCAATGTTGGACCAATATTGCCGTGCTGTTTGGGTACATACATTTCAGACAGTGGGAGCAATTTCCTCGTTTTTCTAAGATTTTTTTTTCTTCCACTTTTTGCAATTCATGTTATTTGTTTGTTTCGGAGCGAATCGAATCATTTACCTATTGAATTTCACATTGATTTTACAACAAAAGTAGTGATAGATCAATGGAGAATGTTGAGGCAACAGTATTCGATACGTTTGTGTGGAATGATGATTATGCTTTGACTTACATAGACATAAAGCAGAAATGTGGCACAAAATTACATTATGCTATAGAACTGAAATGCATTGCATGTGCAAAATTACATAAGGCTATAGAACTGATTCATGTGTTGATGTAAATAAAGCTTTAGATTTAATGATTGTATTGAAAACAGTGCTAAATGTATGATAGAACGTGTGCTAATAAGAAAACGGTGCTAAAGGGGAAGGTTGGTTTGACAAATGACTGTTTGTGTAATGAAAAGAAAAACGAAAAACGCTAAAATTAATGAGAATATGACTTCGCACTTTGGACGATGGTGACAAAAGTGAGTATGTTATTGCAAGAAGAGAATATAAAAACCTTCCAAAGCAGAAGAAGAAAATGTTCAATAAAAACCTGTTAGACAACATGATCAGTACTCTTCCTTCACAGCAGGAGTTTTCGAAAACATTAAAAAGAGCTTTATTTAAACGAAAACATACTAAGAATAATATCTCCCTGGGTACAGGGTATGAGCACTTTAAACATTCGTTAGGTAAAGATGATTCAAGTGATGATGAGCTGCCTGTTGTTATGATAAGGAAGAAAACAAGCATTTCAATCGTCCCATTTCTAAAGAAGAAAATATATTTTGGAATTAGATTTATGAGAGACAAAAATTTTGTTTGGGATCCAGGTACTTTCAAGATTCTTGGTATCAAATTCTCCACTAACACAAATATTATTGTACAGATTAATTTTGAAATAAACTTTTTGAAATAAACAGAGAGTCCTAGCTTTTTGAAAAAAAAAAAAAAAAGGAATATAACTCCTTTTGGAAAAAAACTGTTATTAAAACTTTGGCATTTTCTAAAATTGTTCATTTATTGATTAACCTACCAGACCCCCCAGAGGATTTTATTGTTGCTTTAGAAAAAGAATTGTATAGTTTCTTATGGAACGGTAAAAAAAAGTAAAAAAAAAAAAAAATCTGTGGTTCAAAAGCAGTACTGTGAAGGTGGACTAAAAATGTTAAATGTAAAAAAAAAATTCACTTCTTCTATGAAGATAAGTTGGCTGAAAAAAATTAACGTATGAGTCGGGTTGGCGGGAATTTACCATTAATATGTTCCCTAAGCTGGACAATATGAAAAACTTTGGTGCTGAATTTGCTAATGTTATTATGCAAGAGGTCAATAACCCATTCTGGAATGATGTGATGAAACACTACAAGAAACTGTGTTCAAAGTGCTGCCCGACCACAGTACATGACTTCATGTCAGAGTGTATTCATTACAATATTAAAATTTTAAGAGATAAAAAAGTTATTTTTTGTACAGGAATGGTGTAATTATGGGTTTTTTCTTCATTAAACACTTGATTAATAAAAATGGGCATTGGGATGACCTTCCATGAATTTTTAATTAATTATCAAGTTATAAGAACAAACTTTCTCTTGTATGAAGGCATAATAAATGCCATTCGCAACTATTGCCAAAAACTTAATATTATATTAACTAAAACTTATATAAACTCTTAGACATAAAAAAGCCTGGGTTTTGCATTAAAAAAGGCAACAAATATGTACAAAAAAAACTTTAAATGAAAATAATGCCTCTCCCGCTGCTATTAATAAATGGAATAATCTTTTTGTAAATCTGAATTGGAAACAAATATTCCTTCAAAGTTACAAAGTTTCTACTGACGTCCAGCTTAGATGGTTCCAATGTCGACTTCTACATAGATTGCTGCCAACCCAGAAATACCTATTCAATGCAAAATTGTTGATTCACCATTATGTAACTTTTGTGATCATGAACAACAGACGATTACACACATCGCTTTTTGACTGTAATATTGTGCAGCGTTTTTTGGAGAAATCTTCAAAACCTGCTAATGGATAAATGTCAGCACTGCGCTAATCTGTTTTTTGAGAAAGAGTTAGTTCTGTTTGGAGTGAAACATAATGTGTGAAAACTGACAAAGTTCTTAACTTTATTCTGCTGTTTGCAAAGTTTTATGTTTACAAATGTAAACTACAAAATAACCACCCAGACCTTCATGTTTTCCTAACAATCTTAAGCTACAGATTTAAATTGGAAATTGACAAAACCTGGTTTCCCTATTCCTCTATCATTTGCTAGCTTTATTGTGACTTTTTTTTTTTAAAACAAACGCTTATAAATGTACACATGGTCCTAACTTTTGTTGTAATTACCCATCTTAACATTTTTTCCCCTCTCTCTCAGCATCTCGCGCCTGCCACCCCTTTTGTTTGTTTGTTTGTTTGTTTTTTTTCCTCGTTTTCTCATTTGTTGTGTGTGTGTGTGTGTGTGTGTGTGTGTGTTGTGTGTGTGTGTGTGTGTGTGTGTGTGTGTGTGTGTGTGTGTGTGTGTGTGTGTGTAAGTTTGCGCATATATATCCTGCATATAATTCAATTCATGTATGTTCGTGTGTGTGTGTCTGCGACTTTTTTTTTTCTCTTTGTTTGTGTGTTTGTTCTTTTTTTTTTTTGTTTGTTTTTGTGTGTGTGTGTTTTTTTTGGGGGGGGGGGGGGGGGGGGGCATGCGTGTCTGTTCATGCGTCTGTTCTCTTCTTATTGTGCCTGCCTTCTGTGTTTTTGTACAATTATTATGATACATATGTCTTTTTTTTTGTGCATGTTTTGTTGAAAAAAAAAAAAAAAGAAAGTACATTTGCCATAGGGAAAATTAAAACTAACAAGTCAGCAGGACCCGATTGTATTATTGGTGAAATGTTGAAGTATGCTGGACCTCAAGTTGTTCATTTTTACGAGTTCTTTTCATAGAATTTTTGATGAGGGCATTTTCCCAGAAAACTGGACAGAGTCTGTAACCCAGCTCTTGTTCAAGAAATGCGACGTAGATAACACTAATAATTACAAAGCGTCTCTTTGGTTGACGTTAGCTGTAAAGTTTATAGTACTATTGTTAATAACAGATTGCAGGAATTGATTGAATGTAATAATATCACGGGAGAGCATCAGGCTGGGTTCAAAAAGGGTTACTCTACTATTGACCATATGTTTACTCTTCTTTCATTTGTTCAGAAACAAATTTCATTGAATTGTAAATTTTATGTTGCGTTTATTGACTTTGAAAACGCCTTTGAATCCATCAATAGAAAGCTTTTATGGACTATCGTATTTAAAATGGTATCAAGGGGAAATTATTTGGGTGTATAAGAACCATGTACAAAGTTGTTAGGACTAGGGTAAGAAGTAGCTCCAGTCTGTCAGATTTTATTAATTGTTTTGCTGGGGTAAAGCAAGATGATGTTTGCAGTCCTGTGCTTTTTTCAATATACATTAATGAGCTTATAATTGAGGTTATCGATAATGGCCTTCATGGTGGACGATTTCAAGAAGATGTCTTAGAATTATTTATCCTATTATTAGCAGATGATGTTGTTTTGATTTCATAAACGATAGTTGGCTTACAGTGTCAAAAATAAATAATCTGAATAGGGCTGCCTCTTCATTAGAATTGAAAGTAAACATGAATAAAACCAACATTATGGTGTTTCGAAAGGGGGGTTATTTGGCGGCGCGGGAAAGATGGCTGTATAACGGACTTACTACACCTGTTCTGAATGTATATAAATATTTAGGGATCTGTTTTTCTACGCCTAAGTTTTACCTTTACCTGTAAAGATCTTGCATGTAGGGCAAAGAATGCTTTGATATGTGTCATGAAAAGATTGATTGCTTTGAAATAACAATTCGCTTGAGCTATTTCTGAAAATATTTGATTCACAAATACAGCCGGTTTTGAAGTATGGGGATGAAATTTGGGGTTTAGATAATGCTGTTGTTCATACGAGGCAGTACATTTATTTGCTTTGAAAAGGTTTTCTAGGTCTTGACAGGCGTATTTATAATGGTTTGGTGTATGGGGAGAC
>JADBJO010000984.1:454497-469497 GCA_016801955.1 Conus betulinus | reverse complement strand
TGCCTGGCTTCCTGTCTGTCTGTCTGCCTGTCTGTCTGTCTGTCTGCCTTCCCGCCTGTCTATCGTCTATCCATCCATCTCTTTCTCGCTTTCAGACATAGAAACATACGTTTTTTCACACACACACACACACACACACACACACACACACACACACACACACAACAAGATGGGGAAAAGTTGACATTGTGCGAACTGTGTGTCTTCACGACTGACATTGTGCGAACTGTGTGTCTTCACGACTGACATTGTGCGAACTGTGTGTCTTCACGACTGACATTGTGCGAACTGTGTGTCTTCACGCTGACATTGTGCGAACTGTGTGTCTTCACGACTGAAGTCAGAGTGAAGCGATCAACTCAGAGAGCATGGAAACACGAAATCAGGCGACCGGAAAATTAAAACACAATATTACAATAGCAACAACAACGACGTCATCGACAACAACAACAAAAGCAACACGAACAACAACAACAAAAACAACAACGACAACACACCACCACCAACAGCTAACTAGAACTCATGCGCAGAGAAATTGTACTATTTCGAACAAGACACCTCTCTTGAAATGTGGAACATTGGGCTTTGTTGCTGTTGTTCTTTGAACATTATACTCTTGATCTGTTTCTTCATACCAGTATTTGTTCATATCGTCCATGCGCTTGGCAGAGTTTTCAAAGGATATAACCTTCTTTCTCTTCCTGTTAACATCTCCATTCTTGCAGTGAAACCACGATCTCCGATATCATCTTGACAGCTCCGAGAGAAGATGACAGGGTGAAGAAAAGCGAAAGATGAGCCTACAAGGCTTCTCTGAGAGGAGTCATGTGATCCACAGGAATGGATCTGGCGAAAGGCGGGCTTCTAATGGACAGGCTGTACACGGTGTCATTCGGCGTATAATACCCCCGGCGTATAATACCCCCGGCGTCTTCCGATCAAAAGAGAACAAAAGTGGGAACAAAAAGGAAAACAAAGATATGAAGAAAAAACGGATAAAGAAGAATTAAAAAAAAAAAAAAAAAAAAAAACTAAGAGCGCATGGCAGGAATGAACAAACGAATAACAAATAAACAAAGCGGGAAAAGGAACATAACAATGAAAGAAAAAGAAGACAAACAAGCAAAGAAAGAAAGACAGCAAGAAACGAAATAATCAAAGAAAGAAGGATGGACAAAAAACACCATACAGCGAAAATAAAAAAAGAGGGAACAAAAGAGAGAGAGAAATGGATATGAACACAGAAAATAAGAGAGAAAGAGGAAGAATGGACATGAACAGAGAAAGAACGACAGAGCACAATGGAAAGTAAAATACCAGCAAAGAAAGACCACTTAAAAAAGAACTGGGATACAAAACTCTTAAAGTATGAACAAATAGATAAGAAAAATGTTGGCTTAGTTGAATGAATGAGCCCATGGATAAAGGAAGAGAAAAATATATACAAACGACATCTAAACACGAATATCTTACGAACGCATTCCGGCACAATGGTAGAAGTTATTTGCACTTATTTCTAAAGATACAGTGACACTGGCATTTATACAAATAACAATTATTATGAAGTGCAGCGTATAGTGCACTGTTTTTTTTTTTTCAGTGAAAAAATCTTCTTCTTTTGTTGTTGTTGTTTTGTGTACGTAGTCTCCCAGCACTGCCACATATTTTAGCCATCATTGAAATGTCCTCCACTGTCACCTTCTGTCAGACCGAATGATGTCTTCAACTGATCTGATCATGGCTGGAGTTCTCACCCCTGTACGCCTGCCTGGCCTGTCGTCGTCACGAACACTGCTCCGCCCTTCTCTAAATAATTCAGTCCATTTGTAGACTTTTTTTTTTTTTGCAGAAACATGCTGTTCCATACACAGCAGACATTCTTCTGTAAATTTGGCTCGGTCTGCACTGCTCAGCTACCTAATTATTTTATTACTGATCTCTGTTCAATCCTAGAGCATGTTTCTTGGTCGGTCATTTTGTATGATCTGAAACCCTAACATAAGAAAATAAACATAACGAAACAAACTAGAATACATGACAGCAAAAGGTTTTTGTTGTTGTTGTTGTTTAGTAAGCTTCTATTGTGTTCAGGACAATTCACCTTATATGTTGACTGGCCCTCGTACATTCCCGCTCATCTCCCCAATCCCATCTGGTCCTCTCCCCTATTTGTAGGACAGAACAGTAATTAGAGCGCAAGTGCGGCGTTTTCACTCACATTTTCTCTAAATAAATAAACTGCTTTATTCGCGGTAGCATTTTCTCCACCGCTCCATGATATCATCACTTGTCGATTTCTGTTGTGTGTTTTATTTGTTGCATATTGTTTGTTTCTATATGGTGCTTAAATGTTATAGATGTATACTTCAGAGGAGTCAAAAGGTGTTTTTTTTTTTTTTTGTTTTTTTTTTTGTTTTTTTTTTTTCTTTTCTTAGTACTTCCAGTTCTAGCGAACATCATTTTTTTCTTTCTCCAGCTCTTGAACTGTTACAAGCTGGACAACGGCAGTGCTAATCATGGTTCTGCAAAGCGCTGTCGTTTCCATGTACTATATAGAGTTTCTCTGAATCTGGGAAGTGTTCTATTACCATCCTTGCATATAGTCTGTATGCAGCGACGGTGGAACCATCTCACGTTGACCGTGGACCCAAGCTCACTTTAAACGATTGTTTAAACCCGTTCTCTGAACCCAGTGCACATGCTCGTAATGGTGTTTTTCACACACACACCCCTCCACAAACAAAAACACACACACACACACACACACACACACACACACACACACACTCCCACACACACACACCCACACACACACACACACACACACACACACGTACACACACACACACACACACACACACACACACACACACACACACAACCGTATCCTGATTTTGTGTCACCCCTGTGTTCCAGTTGTAATCATCCTTATTTGCAAAACGCTGACATTGACCTTAAGGGTTTTTTTTTGTGTTGTTTCGAAATTTCCAGACAATCAACCATGGAGTTTGCTTTGTGTATTAATACCGGAAATCCGTTTCCATCTTCTTTTTCTGTAGGTTCTCCATCAGCTCTCTAGCATACTTTTGTTTGTTTGTTGTTTGCTTTGCTTTTGTTTGTTTTGGACAACGAACAAGAGGCATAAAATTTAAAAAAAATGAATGTCACTGTGAAGATGAGTAGCACTTTGTCTTTTTTCAAATGGGTATATTCAGGATATTTAGAATAGAAGTGTCAAATGGGTAAGGAAAATGAACAAGAAAAAAAAAATGTCAAGTCCTTTACTTGGATGCAGAAGAAACTTGAGGTGAGAGAGAGAGAGAGAGAGAGAGAGAGAGAGAGAGAGAGACAGACAGACAGACAGAGAGTGTGTGTGTGTGTGTGTGTGTGCGCGCGTATATACATACATATATATATATATATATATATATATATATATATATATATATATATATATATAGCTGAACAGTTAAGTAGTGGGGGGGGGAAAACAAGTGCAGGTTAACAATTCTTCCATCATTATAGTAATGATTTGGCAAAGATTGAAAATTGAGAAGGAAAAAAAAAAAATTTGAAGATGAAATAAATGGGAAAATATATATCATAAATATGAAAACCCCCTTCACTGGCTGCATGAAGAAACTATCGCAATCCTTCCCGAAGACAGATCTATATGTGTCGCCTGCTCCGAGGCCTTTCGTCCGCTGGATCGGACTCATCAGGGAGACACGGCTGATTGTGTCTGTGCTCTTGGCGTCAGATAGAGACACACCACAGTCCATAATTCTGTGGTGTTCCGACCGCCAAGGGTTCGAAAACGAATGCAACAGCACCCCCAAAGCAGCCAGCGAAAGGTAATAGAATTAAACAAAACGAAAGTTTGGAGAGGAAAAAAAGTTGTTGAAAAAACTAAAAACATTACGCAAACAGTATAAAATGTAAGGGACAGTCTTTTGAGAACTCAACAAACGTACTACGGTATTGCACACCAGCCTTTATTATATATATATATATATAATTATAAACAAAGCTTGCTCTTATGCCTTAGATTGTAGAAATAGGGGGTTGTTATAAACCTTCATATCTGCAGTGGTAGATAATTCTGCCTAACTGACAGTATGTGCTTGAGTGGGTGAATGGGGAATAACAAATGCTTCTCAAAATGAACCTTCTGCAAGCTTATAGTCTCCAAAGTGGGAGACAATCTCCAATGGGGAGGAAGCTCACTAACATATAACTCCTGATCAGATACCGGTATTTCGAAACCTGATTGTTTCTCCTCAGTGACCGCGGAAAGTGGTAAGTTGACTCCTCTGCCTTTTCGATTGTAAGAAGAATGCTATACCAGAAAAAGGCTGGTGTGCAAACCGTAGTAGTATGTTTGTTGAGTTTTCAAAAAAACCAACCAAAGGTGCCACCTAAGAAGCAAAAGAAAATCATGAAAGAGCAAAACAAGCTACATTTTCTTGTGAAAAGTAGCAAATATAAAAAGATAACCTCTTAAGACACAGGTGTTGAGGGCCAGTTCTTGGAATGAATCCGCAAGGGACTAAATTACAATAAACTAATAAATTCCAAGGATAAGTACTGAGCACCATTCCAGCAACTTACAGAACAGCTAGGCGTTGTAATGACTGCAAGAAATATTGAATTATAAACAAAGCTTGCTCTTATGTCTTAGATTGTAGAATGGGGGGGGGGGGGGGGGGGGGGGGGGGGGGGGGGGGGGGGGGGGGGTTATAAGCCTTCATATCTGCCGTGGTAGATAATTCTGCCTAACTGACAGTATGTGCTTGAGTGGGTGAATGGGGAATAATAAATGCTTCTCAAAATGAACCTTCTGCAAGCTTATAGTCTCCAAAGTGGGAGACAATCTCCAATGGGGAGGAAGCTCACTAACATAATTATAACTCCTGGTCAGATACCGGTATTTCTGCTGCTCTGTAGTTGCTGGAATGGTGTTCGGTACTTATCCTTGGAATTTATTTGTTTATTGTAATTAGTCCCTTGCGGATTCATTGGTGCGTAGGTGTGTGCTGGAACAGGGAACATGTAAACATGTGAGGTATTTGTTCGTGCGTATGGGCGCACGCGTGCGTGTGCGTGCGGTGTGTGCATGCTTGCACGCGTGCGTGCGTGCATGCGTGCATGCGTGTGTGTGTGTGTGTGTGTGTGTGTGTGTGTGTGTGTGTGCGCGCGCGTGTGTGTGTGCGTGTGTGTGTGGGGGGGGGGGGGGGTCGGGTGGGTGGGTGTGGTGGGGGGTGGTTAGGTGAGGTAGATGGGTGCTGGAACGGGTAAAATGTAGGTATTTATTCGTGCGTGCGCGCGCTTGCTTTTGAGTGCGTGCGGTTCGTGCATGCGTGCGTTCATATGTGTGTGTGTGCGCGCGCGCGCGCGCGCGCACGCGCGCGTGTGTGTGTGTGTGTGTGTGTGTGTGTGTGTGTGTGTGTGTGTGTGTGTGTGTGCGTGCGTGTGTGTGTGTGTGTGTGTGTGTGTGTGTGTGTGTGTGTGTGTGTGTGTGTTCGAGTGCAGTGTCTACTTTGATGGGTTGCCTCATGATGTCTTGACACTATCAGCTGACTGTGAATTGGATAAAGGCGGAACTATGAATCGATAGGGCGGATAGCGATTGTGGGCGTGCAGCAGAATGAGCAGAGCAGCTGGTATGATTAAACAAACTAGAAATGTATTCGTCCCAACACACAACACACACACACACACACACACACACACACACACACACACACACATGCACACACACACACACACACACACACACACACACACACACACACACACACACACTCACACAATGATAGTTGCTGGGAAATTGATCATACACAAGGACTGGTTTGAAAAAAAAAAAAACTAATATGACAGTTACAGCTCTTCTGACCCTTTTCAAAAATGGCATTCTTTTAATGCATGCGGAACTTCAGGTTAAACAAAATATGATGTTGATATTGAGGTCATAACTGACACTGGATATGTCAGTTAAATACTGCACAAGGAACCTAAATTGTCAGTGTTAATAACGACGTGCTTAGTGATCTGACAAAATGCTTTGGACGTTTCAGCAGTTAAACAGTAAAAGAGAGAACGTAAATATTCAGGTCAATTATGATAGACCTAGATATCTGTTAGGAACAGTAACTAATGATATCTGTTAAAACAACAACAACACAACAACAACAAACAACAACAACAACAACGACGATGATGATGACAACAACCACAGATACAGACCAAAAATACTGACTGAAACGGTGACAAACTGCAACGTGAATTCTCGTGCAAATCAATTTTTCACAATGCACGAAATACAAGAGATCTCAATTGAACTCGAGCACAGGTACTGACCATTCGTAGACTGTTTGCCGCCAGTTTAATTTGGGGGTATCAACATTGACACAAACCCTTCTGTCCACACGCCTGTCGGGTGTGTCTTTGCACTGTGTTTGAAGAGGACATAGACACTGTGTAGGTCTGCCTGACTCGGTGCCCTCATGCCTTGCGCGTCAAATGTCAGAGACGTAAGCCCAGCGGTGATGCTCACAGCTGACGATAAGCAGAATTTCTGTCAGTTGATTGACAGACACGCCCCGTTGCCTCTGATTTCTGTTTCCTCACGTCTTAGAATCTCTGTCAGTTGATTGACAGACACGCCCCGTTGCCTCTGATTTCTGTTTCCTCATGTCTTAGAAGAGGGAACGTAGATGGCGACTGGCGTGAAAGTGACCCTCAGTCCTTCTGCTTCTTCTTCTTCTTCAGAATTTTTTTTGTACCTCAGGTGCCTATACAGAGCATTTACAAAGATAATTTGCCACTTGTATGTGAGCTTCGTTCGCCTTTAAGCTTACCAGGCTTTTTTGCTTATGTTGCTTTTTTTTTTTTTTAACCGAGATGAGTACTAAATTTCAACATGCTGTTTTTGTTGTAATGCGCTGATAACTTAAGTCTCATAATGTGTGTCCTCGTGCATATTTTGTTTGTTTAAGATGTATTGATGCCTTTTTTTTTCTTTTGATTTTGTGGTAAGGAGAATATTTCACCCTGTAAATAATTCTCATTGGCGACCAGAACAACATATAAGACTTAGCAAATAAACACTTTGCTAGACTCGTATTTTTTTTTTTAGCTCATTAAAAAAAATCCTGATAGTTCTTCATTAATGCAAAATAAGCAAGTGATTTAAATTCACTTTTTAATGGTTTTCTTCTGCACCTGTGATGCTGGTTGAAGAGGTAAATTGTTTGTCTTGATGACGCCATTGCAGTGCAGTTCAGTATTTCTTTTTAAACTTATTTACCTTCATACAATTTTGTTCTACACACCAGCCTCGATAAACAGACACATGATTTGTTTGGTCTGTATTCTAAACACTGTTTTCTATACAGTTAAGAGTTCATAGACGTTTTATGTGATGTATTTCTTCTACAGATACTACTTGGCTTTGTTAGTCTATACTTATGCGATGTTTCGGATGTAAGATATCTATGCAGTGCTCACTTAGATCACTGTCTTTCAAAACATATCTTATTGTGATGCCCGCAGAACCTCTCAATAATCTGCAATCATTGCTGGAAGGACGAAGGAATTCTTAGCGTGCACTTGTTTTCCTTCCACTAATTCTTTGTTCAGTTGGTACACATAACCAAAGCTTCAATAGCTGATTGTGAATCTATAACTGTAGTCGTATAAAAAAAAGAAGGAAATAGCTGATTGTGGATCTATAACTGTAGTCATATATAAAAAGAAGGAAATCTACCAAGTATATCAATGTAACTTACCAGAGTGGAAAATCAAAAATGTATGGGGGACGACTCCAGACTCCCAGGAGAAAGTTAAGTATGTAATGTATATGTAAAGAGTAGGGCGTGGAAGATCAAAATGACCAGTGGTTTGCTCAGTAACGGCAGGTAATTTCATGACTCAAAAATGATCGACCTGCCCTTTGTTTTACAGTCACAGATGAGAAGAAGAAATTTTAGCATGCACTTGCTTACATGAGAGTACATGTTCGTGCGTTGTTGATTTTTGTGTGGTGTGGTGTGCGTATGTGTGTGTGTGTGTGTGTGTGTGTGTGTGTGTGTGTGTGTGTGTGTGTGTGGTGTGTGTGTGTGTGTGTGTGTGTGTGTGTGTGTGTGTGTGTGTGTGTGTGACCAAAGATTTATTTAAAAAACAACTGATTCCAATCACATTTCGTAGGCGCATGTAAATGCGTGCATAATTTGTTTATGCTATTCCAGTCCAGTCCCTGACTTCCGATTACCACCACACTGATTTCCCTGGAGGTATTCGACTACATGGCATTGCATTTGACTCACGGAAAGGGGTGTGACCTCCCATTGAGATATTATCAGTCTGGAAGCACACTAAACTCAGAAAAAGACACGTCGTATTAATAAAACTGAACACTTGGCTGCGTGGGTAGTGCGCTTGGAAAACTCATACAGTCAATCACCCGAAGTGCAGGCTGGAATGGGGCCGAGCCAAATGCATAACTAAAGCAAATCCTGGGACAAAAACATTCCCCCGCAGACGCAAGTGCCAATCTTCTAGATGATCCGACGAGCTATTTCCTTGCTCGAAGAGGAGGTCAGACCATAGCTGTTGTTGATACAATAGACGCCCAGTCTTGGACATGTCACTGGAATGATCATTGTCTGGGTGTGAGGAACTTGGGCTGTGATGGTTGGGGGCCTATCGTGGACAACGGGTGAAGGTGTGGGGGAAAAAGAGATAGTACATTTTAGACATTAAAGAAACACATGTACGTGGTTCCGTCGAAAGAACCGGAATAAAACAATACATTGTTCTGGGCAGTACATGTTCTTCTCTACATCTCTCTCTCTCTCTCTCTCTCTCTCTCTCTCTCTCTCTCTCTCTCTCTCTCTCTCTCTCTCTCTCTCTCTCTCTCTCACACACACACACACAACACACACACACACACACGCACGCACGCGCACACACACACACACACACACACACACACACACACACACACACACAGACACACAGAGAGAGAGAGAGAGAGAGAGAGAGAGAGAGAGAGAGAGAGAATGGAATGGAAGGTAACAAGAGACACAGAGAAAAACATTTGGGATAGACAGACAGGTAAGCTGAGAGACAGACGAACAGACAGACAGACAGACAGACAGAAAGACAGAAGAATGAATGAATGAATGAATGAATGAATGAATGAATGAATGAAAGGATATAATAGAGTTTTATAAATGTAAGGAAAACGAAATGAAAAGTATAACGCCTTCAGAAGTCAGTTATAAAATGATTATCAAAAAGGCAGAAAACAAATCAGTGGGCTTCTGTCTATCTGGGCGAGCCATAAAAAAAAGCTTTACTAGCAAAAGCAGGGAAACTGTCTAACATTCTAAACTTATCTATCCCCTACACAGATCAAAAACCAAAGGTTAATGAATCACGATGCACCCTTCTAATTTTTGGCCACGTGGCTTTTTTCAAGAGAAAAAAAAAAAAAACAAAGAAAACAATGCAACTACGTGATGTCCATCTTTGGCAACCGGTCAGAGCAAAGAATTGACTTATGACGTCAATTCTTTGCTCTGACCAGTTGCCAAAGATGGACATCACGTATTTGCATTCTTTTTCTCTTGAAAAAGGCCACGTGGCCGAAAATTAGAAGAGTGGCATTGTGATTTTCTATAATGTTTTCTTTCCTTTGGAGGACTATCGCTTTTGTTCCAAAAGTTAATGATTATGTCAAAGACCTGGCAGGACGATTCGAATACACAGACGGAGAACAAACTCTTTCAGATCCGTCCAAACCTAAAAGAGTTCCTGTCATCTACCTCAGGTGGTCGCAAAGGTTCTGTGCCGTTTGCACACGGCCATTCATATTTTGCTCATTCGTATCTTCTAAAGAGTGAAGAAGCCCCTTGGGTGTATTCCATGTTATGTACCACTCACAATGAAAACAAACATTTTACAGCAGATTTAATGAAAACTTTCTTCAGAGATGTTCCACCTGATGCGATCCTTGAATTCTTGAAAGAGATCAACGTTTTTATCGGATTTGAGATTTCATAGAGGAAAGATTTTTGACAAAATGTTGGGTGGGTTTTAGAAAATGTAATGTAAAGAGTTGTATAAATGAATGACTTGTGAGTTGACTTCAACGCGGTGACAGCCCTGACATGTCCCTTTGCGGTCGGCTGGGCAATAAGTAACATTACCTTACCTTACTAAGCACTGAGAGAGAGAGAGAGAGAGAGAGAGAGAGAGAGAGAGAGAGAGAGAGCGAGAGAGAGAGAGAGAGAGAGAGAGAGAGGAGGGGGGAGATCAGGATAAGGAGATTGTATTGATGGAAATGACTTTAAGTGATGCAGAAAGTTTCTATCAGATGTATTTTTCGCGCTTTTTTAAATGTCTGTTTTTAGGGACATAATAATTCTATTGAAGAAGGCAAATTAGTCCATGCAGTCCCTCCAGAATACAGACAACTTGATTTATAAATATTACTTCGAGGTTTAGGAAGAGACAGTTTATGTGTATGTCTGTAACTAATGATGACAAAGCTTTCAATGATTTAACTTCGAGGCTGATCCATTCATTACATTGCATATGCAAACGCATTTGTTGAAGTAGATTCGGTCTTTAAAATGAAAGGATATTTATTTAAAGTTTTGTAATCACTCTTTGTCAAGGTATTGGATTCCAGCTGAATTAATTTAATGGCCATTTTTTAAGCAAACGACTTACCAGTTTCAGACTAGTTTCACTGGCATTATTCCATAATGGGGATGCATAATTGATAAGAGAAAGAATGTGCGCATGAAAGAATATCTTTCTGGAATGAAGATTTACATGTTTTAAGTTGATATATTCTCTTCCAAATACGTTTTCCAAGATCCGCAATGTGGTAAGACCAAGATAAATTGTTGTCAATCATAACACCTAAAACTTCATGCGATGTAACCTCTACAATCTTTTGTCCTTGGGCAAGTAACGGCGCGAATGAGGATTTCATTTTCTGTTGTTTTTGACGTATTGTGACATACATGCATTTAGTTTTACTAGCATTGAGTGGCATATGATTCATTTCTGTCCATGTAATTAGCTTATTGATATTTTCACGCAGGTTACTTACCAGTTCAGTAGGGTAACGACTATGAGACTGTAATGAGGTATCATCAGCATACATAAACAATGGTAAGTCATTTATATAAATAGAAAAGAGCAGAGGACCCAATACTGACCCGTGAGGGACACAACATTTTAAAGGGAGTAACTTTGACCTTTTGGAGTTAATTTCAACCAGCTGTTGACGATCAGTGGCAAAAAGATGTAAAGAATCTTAACGCTGTATTCGATACTTTGTAACACATAAGCTTTTTTTTTTTATTAGAAGGGAGTGGTTTATAACGTCAAACGCTTTGCAAAATCTACAAACGAATTCCTGTAAGGTCATTATTGTTAATATTTGCTAGACATTTATCGATGTGTTGTACAAAAGCAGTGTGACAAGAGTGATTTTCTCAAAAACCTGATTGATTTTCATGAATCAGATCGTAGTATTGAAATTGTTTAATGTATATTTGATATTGGTACGTTTCAAGAAAACTGGACTGAATCAATCATTTTGCCCATTTCTAAAAAGGGCGATATTAATGATCCCAGTTGTCACAAAGGGATCTCTGTTAGTAATATGAAAAAGTAAACGCTTTGGGAGTATCATAAATAACAGACAGCAAGAATGGGTAGAGGAAAATAACATCAAAGGTGATCACCAAGCAGGATTGAAAAAGGGTTACTCAACCATTGAACATATGTTTACCTTGCTTGCAATTATACAGACGCAGTTTTCTTAATTTAGGAAGTTATATGTAGCTTCTATAGATTTTGAAAAAAAAGCGTTTGACTCCTCAGTAGAAATCTGCTCTGGCCTGCCTTGATAAAAACAAGAAACGGTATCAAAGGTAAACTCTACAAATATATTAGAAGTATGTATGATAGGGTAAGAACCAGAACCAGAGTTCTCCATGAAGCGAAATTTACTGACCGAATTAATTGTTTTAGAGTAGTGAAGCAGGGAGATGCATGCAGCCCTGCCTTATTTCTCATCGTTTATCAATAAGTTAGCTCTTGATGTAATCAACAATGGTAAACATGGTGCTTTGTTGTCGCTCGTCGCTTTTGAATTGTTTGTCCTCCGATTGGCCGATGATGTTATTTTTGATGTCTGAACTGTCACAGGGCTACAAAACACAATTGGTTAGTTTGCACCGAGTTGCTGATTCACACTACAGTTGAAAGTTCATATGGAAAAGAGCAACATTAGAGTATTTCGTAACGGTGGATATCTAGTGTTAGAGAAAGATGGGTATACGATGGTATTCCTTTGCCAGTCTTCAATGCTTATAAGAATCCTGGTTTATTATTATTCTCAACACGCTTGAGTTTTGTTGGTGCATGCAAAGACCTTCCAAGTAAGGCATAAATGTTTTGCTTTACATTATGAAAAATTCATATATTCTTAATAATTGTTCATTTGCGCTATTTACAAAACTGTTTGATACTCAGGTTCAACCGATTGTACAGTATGGCTCTGAGCTATGAGGACTAGAAAAAGCGGCTGTCTATTGTGCATCTTTTCGTATCTTTGCTCTGAAGAGATTTCTAGGTGTATTTAGACGGACTCCAAATGATCTAATTTACGGTGAAACTGATCGATTACCCATATATTGTTTCTGCTGTCAGATGCATCCGCTACTGGCTCAATTTCATTCACATGGAATACTTCAGAATTCCTCGAAAGGCGTACAACATCCTATATGACTTAGATTCTAAAGGTAAACGTAACTGGGTGACCAAGGTGCGCCTCTGTCTGTTTGAACATGGATCTGGTTTTGCTTGGCTGAATCAAGGGGTTGGTAATGTTAAGGAATTCTTTTGTCTTTTTCCGCCAACGGCTTGTTGACTGCAGATCGCAGAAATGGTCCAATCATGTTCATAACAGTGATATGTTTGCTTTATATGGGAATTGCTGCGATGTTAATGACCTGAAAACATACTTAACCTTAGATATAGACAGGCATCTAAAACATGTAGCAGCTAAATTCGGATTAGGAATATCTGCAGTAGCCACCCATCATTTTACATGTCGATCATGTAATGATTATGATTTGTTTTATCCTTTACGTAAAGAATCAAAGGAAACCGAATAATAACACTCCGTGCTGTCCTGTCCAGCTCTCATGAGTATCAGAGAAAAAGGTTGTTGACCCCACACACTACAGACAGCGATCTTTGGTTAAACTGAGCCTACTCTGTTCATCTACTTCCGCTGAAGTTGTTAAACAAATTCATTATTTTTGTTCAAGTCCTTTAAGTATAGAGAAATCTCCACTTCTTGGAAACATTTTCAATTATTTATCTTTTGTTTAGTAATTTAATTCCATTGCTTGCAACTCTGGTGCCATGAATGTTCACACGCTCCTTCATAAGGGGCCTTTGCCTATTACATGAATAAATCATCTCTCTCTCTCTCTCTCTCTCTCTCTCTCTCTCTCTCTCTCTCTCTCTCTCTCTCCTCTCTCTCTCTGTATAGCTTTGCATGGTTTTAAATTTTAAAAAAAAAAGTAGTTTTCAAAGATATCAGCTTTTCCTCCGGAGGAAACGAAAGACTAGTTCTAAAGGGGGGGCAGCAGTCTTTCTGACAAGAATAAAATGTCAAGATCCTTAAAAAAAAATCAATTAAGTGCGGTGTTGTTTTCCAGACACATCCTCTCAGACTGATCAAGTATCGATGCTTCTGGCTGCCGACGTATCTTTTGGCTATCAGAATTTCTTTAGCAAGTATATGTATGTGTGTTCGTGTGTGCGCACGCGCTCGTGTGTGTGTGTGTGTGTGTGTGTGTGTGTGTGTGTGTGTGTGTGTGTGTGTGTGTGTGTGTACATGTGTGTGTGTGTGTGTGTGTGTGTGTGTGTGTGTGTGTGTGTGTGTGTGTGTGTGTGTGTGTGTGAGTGAGTTTAAGCACGGTTGCTAGACTGCAGTAATATTGATGTACAGACTCTGTGGCCTGTTCTTTTTTTTTTTTTTCCGATAAATAGTTTTTCGTAGACAAACGAAGATATATGAAGACCGAGCACACTTAATAAAGAATATACTGTAGCTGCACACAATTCTGTGGTGCTGTCAAGACTGACGTGACTGACAATGCCTAGGTTATTAAATAATCAAGATAACTACTCTGTTAACACATCTTAACCTCCCTTGTATCCTTAAACAGATCCTCACGCAAAGGCTGAACGATTTCATCTATATTTCTTACTCTGGACATCATCATTTCAGATTTAAAAATAACGTATTTCCTTGCAGTGCTTTCTTGAAGTGTACTTTTCTACCTATCACTGGCTGCTTTGGAGTGCCACTGAATTCCTCTTCTTAACACTTTGTGGGGAATATCCCAGGGCATCATACATGGTATATGCTAAGGGAGGATTAGTACAAATGAATGATGATACAGCTAACGACACCAATTCAAAGGAGTGTTTTGGCAGATTCATGACTTCAGATTCAGATTCAGATTCAGAAAACTTTATTATCTCTCGTTACAAGAGAAATTACATTTGTGACCGCTGCCCTAAAAGTTAAGACATACATATTTATAGTTACAAACGTGACACTGAAAATTTAAATTACTTTCAAACAATCAAACAATAACACCAAAATGGGAATTTCAATCTTTCTCCTTTTTGGTAGTGCAATAAAGGATGCACTCAGCCACTCATAATTATTATATATACATATATGTGTGCACATATGAGAGAGAGAGAGAGAGAGAGAGAGAGAGAGAGAGAGAGAGAGAGAGAGAGAGAGAGAGGTGATTTATCATTAAAAATCATTAAGATAAGACATATTCCAGACATTTCTATTCCTCACTGTTCCAGGACATGCACACATAACACACAAACACACCCCACTCCAGCATCTATTATAGATTCTATACTTTCCCGCTT
>JADBJO010000984.1:436997-449497 GCA_016801955.1 Conus betulinus | reverse complement strand
AAGAGCAGCACCATACAATAATATTTCAAAAGATGTAACCTATGCTTAACAGAAAAATACATAATACTATGTAAACCACATATATATGTAGATATATATATAGATAGATAGATAGATAGATAGATAGATAGATAGATAGATAGATAGATAGATAGATAGATATAGATATATGGGGGAGGGGGGGTGCGCGCGCGCGTGTGCGTCTGTGTGTGTGTGTGTGTGTGTGTGTGTGTGTGTGTGTGTGTGTGTGTGTGAAAGCAATTATATAAAGCGATGAGGGGTCTGTGCATTATGTTATGCAAATACACGCGCAGAGAGAGAGAGAGAGAGAGAGAGAGAGAGAGAGAGAGAGAGAGAGAGAGAGAGAGAGAGAGAGAGAGGATGGATGATGAAAAGAAATGACAGGCAGACGGAATGAATCACAGGCAAAGAAGAGGGTAATGAAAAGGAAAGCAATGGAAAAGAACGAACGAAAAATATAAGGCCTCAAGAACTCCATTACAAAATTATTATCAAAAGAACATAGAACGGCAATAGTTTATTTGCGTCGGGGGGGGGGGGGGGGGGGGGGGGGGGGGGGCGAGGCTATTCGGATTAACTTGCACAAATAACATTAACACAATTCTTTGTGCCTTCTGTGGTCTTTATTACCACAGTTTGTGTGTTGACAACCACATACCCTCTCTTTCTCCTTCGCCTAGCTGCCAGCATCACCCGTCCCCCTCACCCCCTATTCATTATCGCCCTTTCCAAACAATTTCCATACACCTCATACCAACTTAGTGCTCTTTTTTTCTTCTTCTTCTCTCTTCTGCTTTCTTCTTCTTCTTCTTCTTCTCTAGGCTCATTGCTCTTGCCAGCGCATAGGCCATTGTCGGGTTCAATAAGGGGGGGACCATCTGTGGTAGTCAGGTCGCACACTCACCACTCAGCACAAGAGCCAAGAATACATTACATAAACAACACATTATCCTCTCATGCACACATGCACATACACACTACTGTTGGGACTCGGGGCCTATCACAGAAGAGGGACAATAGACAGAATGTATGGAGAAAAGAGGGGTATTGAAGAGAAAAGCATCCTTATGGAGAACTAACTATCCTACTGGACAAACAAAAAGTTGGTAATAAACATGGAATACCCCACGGATACCCGTTAAGTCCAAATGCCCAACCCACTATTACTAACTCTCCCCCAGAAGAAGAAATAAAGTCAGAAACGCGTCTAACACACAAACAGGGCCTATTTCGTAACATAAACAGCTATTTTTTTTTTCCAAAAGAAATCACTCACACACACACACACACACACACACACACACACACACAGTTTGCTGCCCTCTGACAGGGTGGGCCTAAACGGGGTGGAACCACCCCCACTACACCGCCTCACACCGCAGACACATTGTCACATCCATCTAACTTGTGTCCGCACAGGCATGAATCTTTCGCTGTACTGAAGAAACACCGTAGCCAGAAGATCCTCCCTCTGAGTTCGATGCTCCGTGGACCGGTGGACTGCTCCCTCGTCAGTGCGTGTAGCGGTGATACTGCTGCCCCGCGTAATGGGAAGGCGAACTGAAGATCCTATAGGGACGATAACTATAACAACTCTGCACCGGGATCAATAGCGTGTTCCCATATATCTGTTCATAGTCAAGTCAGTGGCAGTCATGGTGAGTAATAGGGGAGGTGTGTGTGGGGGGGAGGGCGTCCCTACATGTCGTCAGTTCATGAGTAGGAATGGGGTATAAGTCGTAAGTTCACCATGATATCCATTTTAACTCTACAATTGTCCCACTGTTATTTCAGTTGGCCAGATAGTACTACAATATTCATAAATTCTGTTTAACCCAAGTAGATCTACCGGGTGAACGAGAAAATAAATCTTATTACAATGCCTTGCATTCCCGACAACACAGGACAAATTAAGTACAGAATAAACTAAGAACAATACTACAAATACAGGACGAGACGAAACGACACAAGACGACACCAGACAAGGAGTGAGCGCACAGGTTAAAAAACAAGAAACCTTCTCGAAAAGAATTGACAGACTAACAACTAGATCCAAACATAAAGAAAACAAGACCTCTAAGCTGCTACCATGAAAAATGAATAAGAATTCCGACTCGTACCGACCTTCCCTATTTACACATATATGAAGCTCTTCAAGAGCTTACCAACAGGATGGTGGACAGGAAAAAAGAGAAGAACGGTAGAACCGTCGCCCCACGTCGGTGAAGACGGGATAAGTTGGACTTCTGCAGACGCATTTTAAGCACGATTGTCGCCTCACGTCGATGAGGACGGACAACCCGGACCTGTGTAGACTGGAACCCAAGGAGAAGCATAAAGGAAGTCCCGTTGCCTCACGCCGGCGTAGACGGGACAACCGGACCTCCGTAAGAAAATAAAGAAAACAGGACCGTCGCCTTACGCCGGTGAAGACGGGACAATCCGGAACTCCGTAGACTGGAACCGAAGAAGAAAATAAGGACAGGACCGTCGTCCCACGTCAGCGAAGACGGGACAACTAGGACCTCTGTTGACTAGACCCCAACGAAGTGGCCTATGAGCAAAAATGCACGTTGAAGGTTTCCAATGGCAGAGACGGTGCTCTCAGTTCAACGAACGATTCAGAAGCGAAAAGCAAATCAGCTACACACACTAGCTAGGACTAAAACGGTAAACAGGAGTCGCAAACGCTGTCGTAAACGATGGAAAATACATCAGGATCAGGACTGGGGCGTTGTAGTAAAACAACTTAGCCTACTTAGGCTTTTTACGCCCCTCCTATTTTTGGTGTCTTGTTGGTCCAGTCGTTGACTAGCTCGGTCTCCTTTAAACCATCAAGTCATATCTAATTTTAATTATTAGTTCATGTTTATCTGTCAGGTTCTTGAATGTATTTGTACTTTGTATTTGCACTTGGTGCCCGTTTGATGTTAGTTGTTAATTAATTCCAATAATTGGTTACTCTGTTAGTAAATGTAAATTTTCTCAAATTAGTTCGGAATATTGTTTGAATATCTTATCTTCACTGTTTCTTGTAGTATTGATCTGTGAAGCACAAAAAAAAAAGAAGAAAAAAGCATGCTTTGTCAATATCGATCTAGTTGCAAAGTGAGACGACTGCAGGCGGAAATCTAAACAAATCATAAATAAATGTTAGCGAACCGCCCAGAGAAACGTGGACAAACGAGTCACAAGACAAAACACAAGGCGCTTCGACCTCTTAGGTCTTCCTCAGGTGAGACACAAACGAATAAAATAACGAAAACTCACTTGGCTTTGATCGTTTCAGATCACTTCAGAGTTTAGTGCAAGGAAGAAGGCGTTGAATGAGAACGAGGCTGTTGGAAGGGAAATAATGTGTGAGTCAAAGTCGTAATGATGATAATAATATTACTGATAGGAATACTAATAATGGTCAAAATGTTGGGGGAAAAAATAAGGCAAGATTACTTCCAAACTTGGTGTCAATAAGTATGGGTATGGAAGAAAAGAGAGTGGGTTAGAGGATTCTTAAATAGCGGGGTTGCCATGGCAACAGCCCCAGAGGCGAAGGCGATGGTGATGTCAATGCTAGTGGTGGTAGTATCAATACTGGCAATAGTATTACTGAATGATACTGCAACAACGACAGTGAAGGTTAAGGTAATAAAGCTAACATTTATTTAAGATTTGTCAAAATCATCAAAACCATCAAACATCTTATATGTTTGAATCAAGTCCCCTCTCACTGTTCCTGCTTTTAGTGTGGAAGTTGTAAATATTTTAATCTTTCTTGGTATGAGTAATCCTTTATACTATGGATCATCTTTGTTGCTCTTCTTTGAACCTGTTCTACAGCTTCTGATTGTCTCTTTAACATTGGATAACGTACAGACTTGTCATATTCAAGAATGGGTCTAACTAATGTTTTGTACAATGGTAAGAAAGTGTCCTTTTCTATAAATGTAAAGGCTCTTTTTATTATTCCAACTCTTTTTATTATTCCAATCGTTCTGTTATCCTTGTTAATACTATTTGCAATGTGTGTTTATCAAATAGCAAGTTTTTGTCGAAAGTCACACCTAAGTCTTTCTCTTCCTCACATTTAGACACTTTTATTTCCTTGTCCCCAATTTTCATTATATATTCATGTTGTGGTTTGATTTACCAATATGAAGTACTTTACATTTTTCTGCAAGAAAGTATAGATCCAAGTATCAGACCACATTACTTATGTTTCAATATCTTTCGTAATTCCTGATGCATTTTGGAGAATTATAAAGTTTGGTGTCATCTGCAAAAATTTTTACATGTACTCTTTAGTTCAACAGGGAGATCATTTATAAACACAATAAAAATAATACTGGTCCCAAAATACTGCCTTGTGGTATCCGACTAATGACATCAGCACTACGAGAGAAGGAACTACCGATCCTTACCTTTTTGAGTTTTGTTTGATAGAAAGTCCCAACCAAGTACATTGCCTACTATTCCATAATACTCCAATTTCTTTAATAGTCTTTCATGAGGTACTGAGTCGAATGCTTTTCTAAAATCTCAATACAATACATCTATATTCTCACCTTTATCTATCTCCTTTGTAAAGTCTTCCATCACTTCTAGGAGTTGAGTCACACAGGATCTGTTTCTACAAAATCCATGTTGGCACTCTGCATATAATTTATTTTTTGTCATATGTTAACAATAGCCTCCTTAATAAATGATTCTAAGCTTTTACATATAGTGCATGTTAAACTCACTGGTCGTACCTTTTTTAATACTGGTATAACTGTAACAGTTTTCCAGTCTGAAGGCACTATCATCTCTACAACAGATTTAGTGGGAAAGTGGGAAGGCAATCTCCTCATTCAGCTCCTTTAGCAGTCCTGATGGAATGGCATCAGGACCGCATGCCTTATTTGGGTTCAGAGATTGACGTTGACGTTTTTTTTTTTTTTTTTTTTTTATGATTCCACAGAAATGTCTCTAAAATTTCCCAAATTATACCTTTTGACCTCGAAGCTGTACTTAGAGTAGGTATATTATTGATATCTTCCCTTATGAATACACTAGAAAGATTAATTCAAAATATCTGCCTTTCCACTATCTGTTTCTACCGTGTCACTTTTTTAAGTTACTAAAGGACTCATTCCTGTATCCATCTTTGGTTTTGATTGTACATATCTCCAGAAAGCTTTCGGGTTATTTTTGCATTCCTTTGATAGCATCTTTTCAAATTCCTTTTTTGCTTCTCTTTTTCTTTTTTTTTGTTACAAGTATTTCGTGCTTTAGTATAATTTTGATAATCTTACATGTATACATGATACATGTATCATAAGCTGCTCGTGCTGCGGCGAGCAACACGGCACACATAGGAGAGGTTGATGGGTGGAAGCGGAGGAGAAGAAGTGCACGGACAGCTCACCTCGCCTCTCCACTCATAGAGGGGGGAAGAAGAAGGAGGAGGCCGTCCGTGACAGCCATCAACAACTGCACGCCAACGACCACGTTCCTGGGCATTTTTTTTTCTATTTTGCCCCAGCTATACCCCATCTGCTTGGTGTCTGCCTCCAGGTCCCGCCTCCAGGTGTTTCTTGGTCTTCCTCTCTTCCTTTTCCCTTGAGGATTCCAGGTCAGAACGTTTCTGGTGGTGTTGTCCGGGGGCTTTCGGAGGGTGTGTACTATCCACCGCGTACGCCATCTTCGTTTACGGATTTTTTTTTTTTTTTTCTGTTCCAACCTCTGGGACACCTCAGAGGCAGTGCACATACGCCGCTCATTCCGACACCCCGTCCACAGCCGCAGCCCGGTCGGCTCAGCCGCAGCCACGGCACCGGCAATCCACAAGGAGCAGTCAATGTCAAGTCGTCAAGAGGCAACCCACCGGAGGAGACACTGCACTGCTGCCGAGTCACTTCAGTGGTGTTCAGTGGCGCCTGTTCTGGTCTAAGATACGCAGGACACCACCTACTAAGCCCCCTACTGATGACAATAATTGCTTAGTCGCGGAGTCGTGAGTGAGTGAGCTCTCCCTCCGGAGGGTGCCACCACGTCCGCCCAACGACAGTCCCCATGGACTCGCCGATACCGGTGATCCCAAGCGGAACCAAACCAAGGCCACAGACGTGGAGAGGACATCGAAACTGAGGTCACCATGAGAGCAGAGCATGAAGGGCCACAGAACTTGAGACATTTTTTTTTAATGCTGATCGATGAGAATGAGATGTGAAGATGATGCTACGGATTTCCATTTCGGTCTGAGACTACATGACAGGGCTGCACTCTATGCTTCCTTTCATAATATATCCCGGCGTCAACCAGGCCCGAGAGATACAGGCACCTGCAGTGTTGGTCAGGAAATTTGAGCAACACTCTCAGAAACGCGTCCATTAAGTGGGTGAAACTCGACTGTGTGGTCCCAGTCAAACTCAACTCTGGGTAGGAGCCGGTCGTCGGGGCAGAAAAACCCACATGACTCTGATGGGAGTCGAACCCACGACCTCCCAGCCTGGAGTCCGCGACGCTAACCACTTCGCCACGGCGGCTGGTTCGTTTACGGATGTCTTGTTCTACTGGCAGTTGGTTACTTCTTTCCATAGCTGTTTGCTGCTGATTGTCTCTGGCCAGTGGATGTGGAGGATCTTTCGCAGGCAGCTGTTAATGAAGGTCTGTGGTTTGTCAGGTCTCTGATCTGTATAAGAGGACAGATTTGATGTTTGAATTGAAGAGGCGTTCTGACCTTTTCTCAAGGGAAAAAGGGAGGAAGACCAAGAAACACCTGGAGGCGGGACCTGGGGCATTGTTTTTTTTTATAGCTGGGGCAAAATAGAAGAGTGCTGGGTGTGATGTCGGGATTGTCTTTTTTTTATTTTAAGACTGATGAAGGCTGCTCTGCTTTTCCTATTCCGGTTTCATACATCGTCATCAGTTTCCCCTTGCTGGATGACTGCACTGCCCAGGTAGGTAAAGCTACTGAACTTCTTCCAGTGGGGCTCCATCCAGCATCACAGGGTCTGGACTGACTGTGTTAATCTTAAGTATTTGCGTTTTCTGCAGGTGGATGGTAAGACCTTTGCTGCAAAGATTGACAGGTCTGGTGTCTTGTCCTGCATCTGTTGTCTGGTATGGGGGAGCAAGGCCAGGTCGTGTACGAAGTCCAGGTCGTCGAGCTGGTCCAGAGGGTCCATTGTATGCCATTCCCCTTTTCTTCTGTCGTCCCTCTTCATCACCCAGTCCATGGCCAGAAGGAACAGGAAAGGTGAGAGGAGGCAACCTCGACAGACTCTAGTTCTCACCTCAAATCGACGTGTTGTCTGTCCTCCGTGAACCATTTGGCATGCTATTCTTAGATATGATTTCTGAATCAAATTGATAATTTTTGCTAGTACTCCATAGCGCCGTAATAGTTGCCACAAGCAGTCTCCGTGCAAGCTGTCAAAGGCTTTCTGAAAGTCAACAGAATTCATGTAGAGTGAAGTGTTCCATTCTAAAGTTTGTTCCATGATGATCCTTAGCGTGGCAATCTGGTCTGTGCAGGAGCGATCTTTCCGGAAGCCTGCTTGTTGGTCCCTAATGTTTTGTCTACTTCATCCTTCATTCTCTCTAAAAGAATTCTGTTTGAAGTCCTTGCCTGGTAGTGACAGATACTACCCGTTTCTCCTTCGCCTAGCTGCTGCCATCGCCCATCTCCCTCATCCCCTTTTCATCATCGCCCTTTCCATACCCTTTTCATACACCTCATACTAACATAATCAGGCACTCTCTTATGTCCCCATCTTATGTCGAGTGACAAAACAGACTGCGTGACTGGATTCGTTTGTTCCTGAGCACTTTCTGTTCTCTACGTCTTCATTGCGTTTCTTGCGTCACATTGATCCGTCTTCCAATCTGTCTGAAATGGAAGGGTGTTTGTTGTTGTTGTTGTTCTTCTTGTTCTTGTTCTTGTTGTCTGTATAATTTCATCATCATCATCATCATCTTTGAAAACATTCTTAGTAGTAGTAGTAGTAGTAGCAGTAGTAGTAGTAGTGGTAGTAGTAGTAGTAGTAGTTGTTGTTGTTGTGTTGTTGTTGTTGCTGCTGTGCTATATTTCGATATCGGCTAGCGCCCACGACTAACATTGTAATAACTTTCGAAACAGGTTTGACTGTACTAAGTCAATTCATAATTTCGATTAGTATTTCACGCTGTTTGATGGCATAGTGCACAAACTGAGCAATTTTTCTGCGCTAAAATGGCATTAGTACATCTCCTTATATCACCAAGTAAGTCATCATTGATTTGCTTTTAGACAAGGTATTTAAGACTTAGTGCTTTGCAGCACTGACAGTTACTAACAAAATGAACTTCACTCTGTATTACGGCTTTACAAAAACTACACAATAAATCTATGGCACTATTTTGAATAGATCGGAAAATAGTGGCATTTAACAGGAGGATACCATTTCTCAATTTAGCAATGCTTTCTGTAAAATGTTTCACGCGCATATTATCAAGGTACGGTTCACTCAGGACCTTAGAATGTAGAGTACGGAAATAATCTGTCACTGCCGTTAACTGCAGTGGACCACTCATCAATAAAGCTTGCGATAAGACGCCCTCTTAATATAATGACAGAAGGATCCTTCATTTCCAACACATTTGTTTACCCGACCGAAAGCAAATCCGCAGTTTTGGAGCACATCTCCTAGCTTGCATTAAAGATGCTTGCTCGGGCAGTCTGTAAGTATCCATATGGGGTAGCTTCAACCAATGCTTGAGAGCAATACTTGACTGCTCTCAAGCATAACTGAGGTGTATAGTATATCCACTGATCTCTCCATACACACATTTGCTTAGGGTTTGGTGGTAGTGGGAGACGCTAAACATCACTTACACGCCTGTCTAAGCACGTTTTGATCGCTTCTATGGCATCAAGACCCAGCTTTCTGACCCATACAATAACACTGATTTAAACAAATTTATTTTCCACTTAACAATCACGTAGCTTTACAAAAAAAAAAAGGTGAAAATTTGAACATCAACAAGCGAATGCTTATAGCGTGTTCAAATGTTTATAATTACATATGTGACGAGGATATGACAGGATACTATTTAAGTTACAATGCTAAACAATAGACGCGAAAACATACATACCCACACGTATACAAAATGTAAATATAGACGTGTACATAAACATACTTTACACATACACCTATACATAAATGCAAACATGTACAAAATCGAGGAAAAGTAAGAAAAGATAGTAGTAAGCAAAGAGTAAACACTAAAGACTATAAAATGCGTGATAATCAACCACTCAAGCATCATTAACGTTTATATGAAGCGTTTTTAGAGAGAGAGAGAGAGAGAGAGAGAGAGAGAGAGAGAGAGAGAGAGAGAGAGAGAGAGAGAGAGAGAGAGAGAGAGAGTGTTTTTGCTCTAAGATTTCATTATCATAAACATATGAAGTTGTACAACATGTTCAATAGAATAACGCTGGTTGTACCTAAAGTGCGTCAGTTTATTGAATTTGAGAAGAAGAACTCGAGCACAGTCATAAACTATTCATTTCCATTCGTTACTCTGTGCCTGACCCCTTGTGCAAAACTCAAATTGTTAATGTAAAACTAAATAAGTATACAGTTTGCAATGCCAGCTCTTCTCCATCCAGACTCAATGTTGCATTTCTGCCCAAGTAACCGCCTTTTTCACAACACCATGACCTAGATTTATCTTTAGTGATATCTAAGAACCGATCCTTGCATAGAACAATAATTGATTTTACAACCGTGCTTGCGTTCTTGATACGCAAGAGATAAATCATCTACAAGCAATAATATGAACAAGAAGATAAACCAAGCTGTGAATAAATTCCATATTTTTTCAACTTCCTCCATGGCTACGGTTATTACACTTATGAATATAGAGAAAAGGGCAGAACTCAGTATAGACCCTGTCTGAGGCCTAGAGGACATTCAAACAGGATACAGCTGATGAATACATGGCAAAAGAGGGAAACACAAACTGAATCGAAAGCCTTTTTTTTTTGGATCTATGAATGCTACGTAATTGCTTTGTCTTTTCGTTGAATATTTTAAAAACAAAAGAAGCAAGCGTATACATATGATCCGCAGTTGAATTTGACTTTTGAAAGCCTGCTTGCTCCCCAACTACTTTAAAATTCACATCCGTACATTTTGTACGTTTAATTCTGAGTTACCTGAACACATTTTACTTACGACACTTGACAAAGAAATACCTCTGTAATTACCAGGTATGTCTGTGTTGCCCTTCCCCAAAATTGGTACAATTATTGATTGTGACCACTGTACTGGAAAATCACCCTATTTAAAGGGAAAAGAACAAAACAGTATTGATTAGACAAGTCAAGAAAGAGATTAGTTTCAATCCTGAAGCCTACAGCATTTCTTCAGATATTGCATCACAGCCACACGTTATTGCCATTTTTAGCCCAGAAAGAGTCTTTCCCATTTCCTCCACGGTAACAGGGACATTCAGTTCATCAGCTCTATCTTCGTCAACAGACCTACTGACAGCAGTACCCTGCCTCTCCGCCTCTTTCGTCCTAAAACAGCTTGAAAATTTTGATACCATTGTTATAATGCGTGCTCTCGCCTCAAATTCTAACAATCGTCAGAACATTACAGAGGGAGAGACAGACTAACAGGCACACACTCTCAAACAAACAGAGAGAGAGAGAGAGAGAGAGAGGAGAGAGAGAGAGAGACAGAGACAGACAGACAGACGGACAGACAGACAAACAGACAAGCGTAGATGTAGAGAAGATTAAAGAAAAGTCACTCTCATGCAGAGACAGAGAGAGAGAAAAAAAAGAGAAGGGAGAGAGACGGCCGGACAGGCGGAGAGATAGACAGGTAAGCAGACAGACGGGCCGAGCTACCGACAGACAAACTGAGAGAGAGAGAGAGAGAGAGAGAGAGAGAGAGAGAGAGAGAGAGAGAGAGAGAGAGAGAGAGAGAGAGATGGGGAGAGGGGGGGAGGGAGGGGGGAGGGGGGGGAAACTAAAATCTAACATGTTCAGAAAAGTTATCTGATGGGTAATTAAATTCTAACAATGGTCAGAAAACTTATCTGATGGGAAATGAAATTCTAACATCAGAAAACTTATCCGATTATAAATTGAATTCTAACAATCGTCAGAAAACTTATCTGATGGGAATTTGAATTCTTACAGCCATCAGAAAAAAAAAATGATGGGATATTATATTCTAACAATGGTCATGAAACTTATCTGATGGGAAATTAAATACTAACAATCGTCAGAAAACTTATCTGATGGAAATCTAATTCTAACAATGGTCAGAAAATTTATCTGATGGGAAATTTAGTTCTAAAAATCGTCAGAAAACGTATCTGATGGGAAAAGAATTAAATTCTAACAAACATCAGAAAACTTATCTGATGGGAAATTGAATTCTAACAATCGTCAGAAAACTTATGTAATGGGAAACTAAACTCTAACGGTCGTCAGAAATCTTATCTGATGAGAAATTAATTTCTGACAATGGTCAGAAAGCTTATCTGTTTGGAAATTAAATTCTAGCAGTCGTCAGAAAACTTATCTGATAGAAATTTAAATTCTAACAATCGCCAGAAAACTTATCTGACGGGAAAATAAATTCTAACAATCGTCAGATAACATGTCTAATGGAAATTGAATTCTAGAAACGTTTCTGTGGGATACAAAATATCGACCTTTTAAGAAAGCTTATAACATCGTCAGAATCAGGACGATGGAGTAGGCCCTCCACATTCTCTGTAACCGCTTTCAGTCTCCTGCCTTCACTGACTGTCTGTGGGCACTGGCCACACCCCTATTTTCTTGAGGAGGTCAGTCGGGAATCTTCCCAGCTGTCCCGATCTCTCCCGAAGCTTGGAAAACCACCTGAGCTGTGCCTGTCGTTGTGGGGGGGGGGGGGGGGGGGGGGGGGGGGGGGGGGGGGGGGGGGGGGATCGAAGTCTTCGTCTGACCAGAAGACCATGAGCCCTACCCTGTTTCAGCACTGGTCGTGATGACGCCTGGTGCCGGTGTAATCCTCCCCGTCCTGTGTGGCTCTCCCCCTTCGCCACGGTAGACTACAGCCTGTCGTCCACTTCTTGTGCAATTGTATACTGGTCTGTTGCTGTTCTGTCATCAGTGGACATAGTGCTGTCGTGTCCACTGCCGGAGATGGTTGATCCATCGCCTGACTTTCCCGACATGCCTGCCGCTGATGCTCCTCTGTATGATCTTGGGGAGAGGGTGGGGGTGGAAATCTTCCCCTAAGCGAGCGTGGGGCGATGCTGTCAAGCTTAACGATTTCATTTTTTTCTGAAACGTAGGGAAAGACTGTAGGGAATGATTGTGTTTATCTGCATGTATGATTCAATGTTTTTAAATGTGTGTCGTTCTTATGATGTTATAATTTATATGCCTCAGTCTTATATGTTTTCTTCTCTTCATTCTTAAACGTCCGGCTTTTATATTGTAATGCCGC
>JADBJO010000984.1:404497-429497 GCA_016801955.1 Conus betulinus | reverse complement strand
GTGTGTGTGTGTGTGTGTGTGTGTGTGTGTGTGTGTGTGTGTCTGTCTGTCTGTCTGTCTGTCTGTCTCTGTCTCTCTCTGTCTCTCTCTCTCTCTCTCTCTCTCTCTCTCTCTCTCTCTCTCTCTCTCTCTCTCTCTCTCTCTGTATGGAACCTCCCGTATAGTATATTACATATTGTGTAGTATATTTTGGAAAATGTTTGATGCACAGATAAAACCTCTTCTTATATGTGCAGCTGAAATTTGGAGCTTCATGTCAATTCGCAGATGGAAAAAGTGCATACGTATGCTATGAAGCGTCACCATTTGGCTGTCAGTGGAAGGGCTTGGCGTGCTGTCCGTTTTTTTTTTTTTTTTTTTTTTTCTGCCCCCCCCCCCCCCCCCCCCCCCCCCTGCATTTTTCTTTTCCACTTCTTGTATTTGGTGACAGGAGTGTGGCTGAGCGGTTTTGTGCTGCCTGCACGTGTTTTTCGTTATGTTTGTGTGTCAGTACAGTTTAACTCTGGCGGAGAGGTGGTGTTCACCGGTTCAGGGTTGGAGGAAGGAGGCAAGAGAGTGAAGGGGCACTCTGATTTCAACGTTGAGTCGAGTGGGATCGCTGTCCCAGTGCAGTGGGATCACTTTGCTTCGGTGCAGATCAGCGGCTGGTCCTTAATCTTTTTTTGGTTGGAGGAAACCGCTGCGTTTTGGGGGAATCTCTATTCCAACCACTGGCACATCTTCCCTTTGGTCGCCCCAGACCCGTTTCCCTTGGTGGGGAACGGCTGAAACAGCCCCCTGGTTCTTCGCTGGGCCAGGAGCTGACCAGCATATCTACCTCTTCATCTCCCCCCTTTCACCCGCCGTTTTGGTGAGTTTCGTACTCAGTTATTTAGGCAAGTTTTTTTTTTTTTTTTTTTTTTTTTTTTTTTTTTTTACAAGTTTAAATTCATGGTTAGAACATTCTCTTATAGTTTTTTGTGTGTTGTTACCTTTACTGGTAACGTTTTCCTTAGATACAAATTCTCCGTTTTATTAGGTTTCCTGGGCACCTTTGGAAAAGGTACAAACCTTGGTGACCAAGTCAAGTTTTTGCACTCCTACGTAGCCGGGAATCCAGTCAGAAGGGGTCATAATTTGTCTTTGGGGAGAAATTAGTCTGTTTTGGGTTAATTTAAGGTTCCAAGACTGGGTTCCTTATTCATATGTCTATATTGTCTATTCTTTCCTTCTCTTATAGTTAGCTGTCTTTAATTGACAAACACTCGGGACGAACGCATCACGCTAATTGGAGTGCCTGTGTGACTAAGATTAAGTCGGAAAATAAGGGTCTCCTATCCCGACGCCCACGCTTTGGACTCCGTCCCATCATGTTTTATCTGTTTTTGTCAGCCCTCTGTCTTTGTGTCATATTTTGTATTGTTTTAAGAATAATTTCACTACTTTATCCCATTGTGAAAAAGGGATGAGTTGTTTGATAGTTGATTTTCCAGTATAATTTTGAAAACAAGTGGTTAGACTCGATCAAATAGAGTCCCCGCTCACGGTACACACGCATGCGCGCATGCACACCCAGACACACACCCTGATAATTTGCCCTATACACGTATTGATCGTCGCTGCAGGGCGTTGACCCTGTTTGTCTCAGACGTCCGAATCCACCTCTGGACACCCCTGGAGGTCTGTCACGTCTACCCCTCCCATCTTCTGGAACTGACGACGTGGGACCCCGACTTCTTCGAAACGCTGCTGTTCTGGCTGACCCGTGTGGCCCTGGATGTGGGACAATTTAGAAGTGACCGTGCGTCGCAGGAACTTGGAGAGACTTGGGTGATGTCTAAGTGTATTCGTGTTTGTGTTGTGTTGCCATGGGCGTGGAACTGTAATAGGGAGTGAATTACGAGCAGGCTGGCATGGTTGATGAGGAAATGGTGAAGTCTGGCTGTTTTGGAATGACTGAGTGAAAATGGTTGTGATTGCTTTGGTGGTGTAAAGGTTTTTTGACATGTCTTGAATCTTATTTAGTCTGTCTCTTCCCTATCGTTCTTCTTTCATTATGAAATTCTGTAATTAGTTGGGCTGGTAGTGGGAGTCCCGGGGGGAGAGAGGATTTGCTTTTCTTGGGCTTTTGGGTTATTTTGTTCCGTAGGTAATTTAGAACTGATAGGTACTTTTCCCCTCTTCTTTACCCTTCTATTCTTACTTGTCTCTCTCCTCTGTCTTCAGTCTTCTTTGGTTAGGCATCTCTCCCCATATGGAATGAATGAGTACTGTCGATTTATATTTAATAAACTGTTATTGTCTTTGTAAATCTTTGGGTGGTCTGGTTGAGTGAGTGAGTGGGTGTTTGCTATCAGTTATTGCCAGTGTCGAATTTTCCCCTTTGTCTTTCCCTTCCTTACAAGGTCCTTAACCTTGACATTCATCCAGCATCGTTTTATATGGAGAGATGGGCAGACACCCTTTGTATATAAGTACATTTGTGAAATGTATTAAGTACTGGTTGGAGATCTTGAAGTACCCCAGTCCCGTGTCAGCCGGCAAACCTATGATATGATGCTTTTAGACATGGTTAAAGGTAAAGAAAACTGGGCGCATGAAGAAAAGAAAGTTCTTTCAGAACAGGGTTTTGGAATCATGTGGCTGGCCCAGGAAGTAGGAAATGAGTAGCAGTTCATTGCGGAATTAAGGTACAGGCTTATTTGTTCCTTTAGACAGAATTGGCACTCAGATAGCAAGATTTAGGTTGAGAACTTTAGGTTTTGATGCGAACAAAAGATGGTTTGAATGGGAAACATCCACAGAATCTCCTTGTCCTGCATGTATACACATTATTGACGACGAAGAACACTTTCTGTTCCACTGTACTGCTTATAATGAAGTGCGGACAAATTGTTCATTTTTCCAGTTAGATTATATAGCGAGAAGACAAAATGTCGCTGTCGTGTTATCATCAGATGATGAACTTGTAATTAAATCAGTTGCGAAATTCAAGCATTGAAAATTAGACAGACGAAGGCTAGTGAAATTTAAGATAATGCAATGTAACAGAAATATGAATGACTAATATCATTCATCGCATGTGGAAGAGATCGGTAAGAGACACAATGTCATCATTTGATTGAGTGCATGGTCGAGTCAGTCTTACGATATTTTTAAAACCTTACTGCATTATCCTGTGCGTGAGGACATAAGGAAATGTTACAAATTTATTTGTTTTTGTTAACCTTTGATATGATACATACTAGGAATGAATGTGTACTATTTGTTTGCAAGAAAGGAAGAGGGAAATATCATCTGTTTACCCCCTCCTCCCTTGTCAAAAGACCTCTTTGGTAATGACAGTAAAATATCAAAGTGTCAAAAGTCTCTCTCTCTCTCTCTCTCTCTCTCTCTCTCTCTCTCTCTCTCTCTCTCTCTCTCTCTCTCTCTCTCTGTGCGTGCGAGCGTGCGTGTATGTGTGTTCTAAAATATGTACGTACTTTGTCGTATTCATTTTATTGTCTGTTTTCATACATGCTACTCTTGTACGTTGTTGTACATTTACATATGTACCCCAGCCCACCTCACTCTCTAGCCCCACTGTCTCCTTCCTCTTCATTATTGTTACTCTCATTTTTATTTCTATTTTGTGTTTGTTAATTATTATTCATATTTTTTTTTCATTTTCATTTCTCTTCTATTATCATTTGATGTTCTTTTATGATTACATGACCGCTTTTTGCTTGCTTTTTTTTTTTTTTTTTTTTTTTTTTTTTTTTTTTTACATTAATTGATTTCACTGCATGTTGTAGTCCCTACTCAGGGCTGAATTTGGGCGTACGTAGGTATGTATAATGCAATTAGGCCTAGATAAAATAAATAATAATTTAAAAAACAACAAACAAACAACCCCCAAAAAAAAAAAAAAAAAAAAAAAAAAAAAAACCTCCACATAACTGAATTCAAAACTTCAAAAGAAACACTAAATAAGCAACTACCACCAAGATGGGGAAAATAACATAGACGTTAAAGTAACTGTCCAATTGGGCTCTTAATCAGTCCTTGAACAACTCAAAAATGTTTGATTCGTTGGAGATGACGTCTTCAAAGGCTGATATCGACGGTTCAGTGTTCAATAACCAAGCAGGTAAGTAGGGTTTCATTCTATCGCACACAAAAAAGTAGATGGAACGGAGTGATTTGCTGGCCACAAATACAAGTCACGTGTTTACAGAATTTGGTTTTTAAAGGCATCAAGCCTCAATCTAAATATCAAACTTTTTAAAATCCGCTCTTGGTAGAGATTCTTGATACCTGTTTTATTGTCTGTATCTTGTTAAATAATATCCTCCTTTTTGTTTCTGGTGCCTTTTTCGTTTATTTGAGATAGAGTTCCAGGATACGTCTTTTAAAAGACTATAACTCTCATGTAAGGATAAAGGAATGCATACCTTTGTTAAATCAGTCTCAGTGATAGCAGCTTTTTTGGCTAATTGGTCTACCCTTTCATTCGCAGATAATCCACAGTGTGATGGAACCCAACAAAATCGACGTAGGAACCACGTAAATGCAAAAAAAGAATTAAGTGGTAGACTTCTAATATGAGAGTTCTGCTCTCACACTTGTATTTGAAAATTTTAGAGCTTGCAGGACTGATTTTGATCAACGCAAAGTAGTATTTGAAATGCAGGAAACTGAAAATCAAGAAGAAAGTTTAATGCCATAATAATGGCAACAAGTTCCGCAGTAAATATGGAAATATTCTTACCTAGGTGGTAACCTTTCTCTATTTTTAAGGATGGAATTATGAATGCTGAACCAGACAAATGATTGTCTAGTACAGAACCATCTGTATAAATTTTAAGATGATTTATATAAGTTTCATTTATATGTGACTTAACATACGTTGGCAGCAAGGGTCCATCACTTTTGTGTGTGTGTGTGTGTGTGTGTGTGTGTGTGTGAGCGCATGCATGCGTCCGCGCGTGCGTGCGTGCGTGTGTGCGTGCACGCGCGAGTGCGTGCACATGTGTGTGTATGTGTGTGTGTGTGTGTTGCGTGAGAGAGAGAGAGCATTGTTGATCTGTTTAAGTACACAAAAAGGAAGGGAGGGAACTGGTTACAGACACAACTTTGATCCGCACCCCTCTCAGCCCTGACAATTGAGAGGCTGTAAGCGCAATGGAATACAACGAATTGAAAGGGAATCACTGAAATTATCTGCAGACACAACATTTTATGATCAAAGAATCCACATAAGTATACTAAAAAAACAAACAAACAAACAAACAAAACAATACAGGGATTGCGATGGTTCCCTTATGCAGCCAGTGAAGAGTTTTCATATCTGTAGTATATTTTCTTAATTTCATGTTCCCAGTTTTTCACATCTTCAACCTCCTGCCCCCCTCCTCCTCCCCCTCCTTAAGTTCAAAGTTTTGCCAAGTCATTACTATGAAGACAATTTAGTTGTTGGCCTGCGCTTGTTTTCCCCCCCCCCCAATTAGATTGTTCGTCTTTGTATTTGTCTGATTTTATTCAAGTTTAAAAGGCTGTGCCAGTCTTGAATAAAAGTTACTCTGTGTTAGGTTTCCTTATGGGAGCAAAAACTACCCCACTTGTTTATTGTTTACTTTTCCCTGCCTCATTTCATTTCCAATTTCGTTAAAAAAAAAAAAATTCAAGTTCAATCTCCGTAAGAAACACACGACTTAAGAGTGTATTTTTGCTCTAAAGAATACAATGTGCAATTTTTTTTTTAATGCACTGTCTACCTGATTATCAAGTCTGACGCATTGAAGAAAATCATTTAAAATGAATACGTTAATATATATATATATATATATATATATATATATATATATATATATATATATATGTGTGTGTGTGTGTGTGTGTGTGTGTGTGTGTGTGTAATTAGATAGGCACACAGATGTGTATTTACTCCTAAACATTTCGGAATCTGTAATGGCAGAGTAAGCTCACGGTAGTCTGATAATAATAGGTGTCGACTAGACTGCTTACGTATACTGGAAATATGAGAACATGAATCTGTTTGTGGATGTGCATAAAGTCCAAAACAGCAATGAATTAGACATGCCATGAATTAGGAATGAGGAAAACAGAATGAGGCGAAGAACAGAATGGGGGGGGGGGGGTGGGGGGGGGGGGGGGGGGGGGGGGGGGGGGCGTAGGTGGTGGAAAGTGTGTGTGTGTGTGGGGGTGGGGGGGGGGGGGGGGGGGGGGGGGGGGCGCTAGTCCACATGTACGGAACAAAGAAGTAAAACAGACAATCACAGAGTGGTATCTTAAATCTATAGGCACAACACGGTTCATGCCGCCATTGCTTCAATAACCTCACCCGCTAATCATGACCCAATCTGTGTCCTGAGGACGATAGTCCGACGTCCATTTGTCTTGCAGATTGATCAGTCTGATCCGGTGATGGCAATTCCTGCTTTACACAGTCTGGGGAAGGTCTTTGCTCTCTGTGTTTGATGTCGGCATCACAAAGCGAGGGGAATGGCTGGAATGGGTTCAGCGTGGTACACTTATTTGTGGAGCTGCAAGGCGTTCTTTGAACTAGTGGCAGGTACATCTAGTAGCAAAGTGAGACGATTGCAGGCGGAGATCTAAACAAATTTTAAATAAATGTTAGCGAACCAAAAAAAAAAAGTGGACAAACGAATCACAAGACAAAACACGACGTGTTTCGACCTCTTATGTCTTCTTCAGGTAAGAAACGAAACAATTAGGACAACGAAAATGGTTCTGGCAGTATTGGATATGTCCCTTCTTGGGAAGGGTGACCATCAGTGACTGATACAAGGTCCAGGCACACAAGCTTTTAGTTACCTAAGTACAATCCCTCTTTTATTGAGCAGATCAGTTAATGTGTGTGTGTGTGTGTGTGTTGATAAAATATAGTATGACGTCTAAACTCCTTTTTTACGTATGCGCCAACGTATTTGCTGGCATGCCCTTTTTCATATTCATTTTCTTTAAAATCTAATACCTCTGTCCCCTTTCTCAACACCACCACCACCACACCACTATCCCCCCCCCCCCCCCCCCCCCCCCCCCCCCCCCCCCCCCCCCCCCCCTCCAAGCCCTTCAGCTGCCCCCTCTGGCTTCTCTTCCTTTCGCCAATCGATAATTATTCCGGTAAATACTCAAAACCTCTATCCCAATACTGGACAAATATTGGATTTGATTCTGGACGCACATTGAAATTACCAGTGCCCAGCTCTTTTATTAGCATCAGAATAGCTCAGCAAACCTTTTGGAAGGCCGCAATTTAGATTTCAGAGAAATCCCTTTTTTTGTCCAGTATTTCCTTTAGTTATAGCTAGCTCTGCCTTTTTCCACCAGCACTTCGGGAGACTGTATAAGATTCCACCAGCACACCACACGACGAAAAGGTTTCCATAAATAGAATGGATTGTATCTGCACTGAGCGTGTTTACAGCTTAAACTTTCTTTAGTTCGAAGAATTTCACTAGAATTAGGGTCATTTTCAGGCATACGAAGGAATACCAAAGAAATCAGTTTCGCCTATGGATCCAAGTGGAAGATTAGGTATGGGAAGTGTTTGCAAATTATACGTTTTATTGTGGGAGTGCGTACGCGCTCGCAAAGCGCGTGCGTGAGCGTGCACACACACACACACACACACACACACACACACACACACACACACACACACATATACACACACGCGCGCGCGCGCGCGCGTGCTCATGTACACACACACACACACACACACACACACACACACACACACACACACACACACACACACACACACCACACACACACACATTTAGATGCAATATCTAATCAGATGCTGAAGAATTTACATGAAAATCTTGTAGTTTTTCTTCATGCTTTGCTAAATCTTGTAGTTTTTTTCTTCATGCTTGCTGGAATAGTAGTGACATGCCCCATGTTCCGAATAGACAAGCACATTACTGTGAAAAAAAAAATGACATCATTCCTATTAATCAAGCTGGCTTTCGTAAAGGGGAGATCTACTACAGAAATATTAGTGAAATTATCAACAATATAAAGAAACAATTTGCAAGACGTAAATGTGTCCTGGCTACATTTTTTGACATAACCAAGGCATACGATCAAGTGTGGCATTCACAGTTGCTAAAACAAACTTAAAAATATATGGACTCTCAATGTGGACTTTCTGAAAGATAGGGTAATACAAACAAGAGTAGGAAAAACATATTCCACCAGTAGAACTTTGTCAGTGGGAATCCCCCAAAGGTCAGTGTTAGCTCCGCTTCTTTTCTCATTGCTATTGTATGATTTGCCAAATAAGTTACTAAAAAGGTAGTTCTCGTTCAATATGCAGACGACATTTGCATGTGGATGGAAGTAACTCTGAAAAAGAAAACTCCACAGCGTGATATAAATTTCATCAGAAAGATCTATCAAGATGAACTAAATAGGATGGCGGAATACATGAAGTTAAATGGATTAAACTTATCTATTGAAAAAAACAAATATAATTCTTTTCAATAGTGGTAATAAAAAAAAAACTGCCTGTTTTTACATTGGGCGAAACACCTCTTAAATACGTGACAGAAGTTAAATTCCTAGGAGTCCATTTCACATCTAAACTATCATGGAACGCTCATATTGAATACTTATTAACAAAGGCAAGGAAAATATTAAATTTCCTTAAAATTATCTCTAAAGAAAAATGGGGACAGAATTCATCTACGCTGATAACTCTATGCAAATCTTTAATGAAGTCGAATATAACATATGCCCAAGAAGTAATCTTTAGCGCTCCCAAATACCTATTGAAAAAGCTTGAAAGTATTGAATGCAAGGCATTGAAATTAGCACTTGGCCTTCCAGTGCATGCATCATCTTCTCTCGTACGTATTACGAAGCGCAGATGCTTCCCTTAGATGAATACAGAGAGTTAGCATGTTGTAAATTTGTTATCAAGAGTACAACTAATAAAACGCACAATAGATCTGAAATAAAAATGAGGTCAGATATTGATTTTCCTAAAAGAGCAAAATCTATAGCTTCTCAAAAAACTCTGGCAACGTACACGTCAAAAGTATTACTGATTCCGGAGTTTCAATCGATAACGATGCTCTATCCATTAGACCGTTATTTTTTCTCCTATACCACCATGGGAGCTTAATAAAGCACATTTTGATATTGAACATACCAATATGAAAAAAGATGAAAACATAAACATGTTAGCAAGCTATATGCCATGCCATTGAAAAGAACTATTCAAATTATTTGAAAATATACACAGACGGTTCGTGCATTGATAAACAAACAGGTTGTGCATTCTTAATACCAGACTTAAGAGTAGAGAAATCATTTTATATCGGAATTAACAAATCGATATTTACAGCAGAATTAACAGCGATACTCCTGGCTTTAAATTACCTTTTAAACTTTCCAAAAACAATATTTCAAATTCTGTTCTGTGTTGATTCTAAATCAGCTCTTCAGGCATTAAAAGTTTTTCAATTGCACACAAGACCTGAAATGATCATAGAGATAAGTTGTATGATACACATGTTAATTGCAAGAGGAACCCATGTAGCTTTTTGCTGGATTCCTTCACATTGTTCTTTTCATTATAATGAAAAGTAGACAGGGCAGCTAAACGTGGAGCCAAAAATAGTTTTGATTCAGAATTGTTTGATTTCCCCTTATCAGTACATGAACAGTGTAACTTGGTTAAGTCGCATATCTGGAAAGCCTTCGAATGTAGTATGGTAGATCACGTCTATAAAGAACAGTTTGATATTAACAGAATCAAAGAGAAATTTAATCTTAATAGAAAATTACTCTCATTAATGCACAGGTGGAAACTTAATGCATTTAAAACAAAAATATGTAAAAAAAAAAAAACGTAGTTTGCGTATGTGGAAACAAAATTACTCCAGTTCATATTGTTTCATGCAATGATATGAAAAAAATCATTCCAGTATTGAAGCAAAATACTGTGCAGGCCATTTTTCAGTCTCCAGTTTTAACGTACGAATTCTTTGTACACTTAGAACGCACCCCTATTGGAAATACTTATAATATTCTTTAGTAACTTTATTTGCGGGGGATAAGAAAGGAGGGGGGTGGGGTGGGGGGGGGGGGGGGGGGGGGGGGGGGGGGGGGGGGGGGGGGGGGAAGCAAAGGTTTTTTGTTTGTTTGTTTTTTTTTTCTTTAATACTGTCATCCGTTTTGACTTTAATTGATTAGTTAGTTGTTGGTTATAAGCATTTTGTTTCATGTTAATCTTCTCTTATGACTTGTATAAAGATATTCACACACTTACACATCCACAAACACAACACACACGCACACACACACACACACACACACACACACACACACACACACACACACACACACACACACACACACACATTCGCGTGTACGCGCACACCCATACAGACACACATTATTTGCACGCTCACAATTACTATGGTACACATTCACTTTTTTTTTTTTTTTTTGGTATAGTATCACGAATAGTGGATAGACGTTAAATGAAGCACACACACGCGCGCGCGCGCGCCCCCCCCCCCCCCCCCCCCCCCCCCCCCCCCCCACACACACACACACACATGAAAACACTTATACATAATTATTCAGATGCTGTCGATTATGAGCAAAACTGATTCACCTGACAGGCATATATTTTGACAGAAACGAAGCGGTTTTTTTTAGGTCAAAATTGTACTTAGTACAAAGTCTAAAACAAGATGTTTGGCACCAGTTCTAAACAATAATATGTATGTTTTGAATGGGTAAAAACAGAACATCTGGACATTGCGTGAGTGATAGAAAGTCTGCAGATTCGTATAATGTAAAGTAAGTGACGATGAGAGAGACCGAGAGATACAGAGACAGAGACAGACAGACAGATACAGACAGACAGACAGACAGTTCAAGGTTTACAGATAGCTATTATGTTTGATATTGTCATGGTATGTGGCGTTTGATTGTAGTCACCTTTTAGAACGGATAGCAATGTTCAGTTATGGTTCAAGCAACATCTTTTCAAGAAGTCACTTAGGGAGATAAATGTTCCTTCGGAAGAACAGGTTTTGAGACATCTTTTCAAAAGGAGTTAGAATGTAAGCCGCAAAAAGAAACTTCTGTAAAGATTGCCTGTACTTTCATAGTCCCGGTCACATAATCTGTACTCTTGCCTGAACACGCGCACTCGCGCTTGTGTGTTTGTGTGCACGTGCGCGTACGTGCATGTGTGTGCATGCGCGCGCGAGCGTGCGTGCATGTGTGTGTGTGTGTGTGTGTGTGTGTGTGTGTGTGTGTGTGTGAGAGACAGAGAGAGAGAGAGAGAGAGAGAGAGAGAGAGAGAGAGAGAGGACGGTGGACGGGTACGAACACGAATACAAAAACAAAATGTTTCATTCAGAATTACCTGTATGCCCTTTTGTGAAGGGGGGAATCGTGGTATAACCGCATAACGCGCGTATAGGCAAGAGAAAGATACACCCGGATGTGTGATATATTGCCAAACAATAACAATGCAATAATTGTAAGTTATAGATGTATACAGAAATTTGAAACTTCGTAAACGATCGATGCGGCTTGAGATTTTCCATTCTCATCTCTATACACTTGTAAATAAACTAAATGTAAAAAAAAGATGACAAATAATCTTAATGTCTACGCTGACTAAAAACTTACCCTTAAATCATGAAGAACAGGGCAGCAGCAAAAATAGTGTGAACGGTACCCTCCTCGGTCAGTTTTAGCCAGTATTTTGTGCATTAACCATACGAGTTCAAATGTGTGGGATATCTCCCAACTTTTCCATTCCCCAAATCGTTAGGAGTACGACTGTCAACATTAAAAAGTGTTTCATGGCAAACAATTGCAGGTTTTCAGTTACATCGCGCGTTTTTCAAACGCTCACATTTCACCCTCACATTTTAAAATTGGCCGAACTTGAGAATTGTATAACTTTTTGGAGATATTTCACGAACTATGATAAAGCTCGCACATAATTGGGACTATAATTATGCTCTCTCTGGCGACAGTGTTAACGACAGTGTTACACACAAATGTAAAATTTAGCTTGGTTGAAAAGTGTATGGCTAGGGTTTCTTTTCCCCATATGAACTTTTCGCTCTAGTCTCATTGCAGCTGTACGCAGGCTTTTCAACTATTGGAGGTATAGAATAACGATATCACAAAGAAAGAGTAAATTTGAATAGTTCCTCCAAATAAAAAGCATGCTGTTTTACCATGTTCAATAGTTTGTAATGTAAATTAATTGTACCTGAATTATCCTAATCTTAGTTAATCGTATGGGCCACATCCATTTTCCTAATGTGAATCTAAAAAGCTTTTTTTTAAGAATTCAAAATATACAAAATCAACGCATAACTTCTGATCATTTGCAAATGGTATCTGAATGACAGCTAACAATGTTAATATGGAATCTATAGTGCCGTAATATTTGTTGAAATCGTTTTGATTTTTCGCTAGTTATATCATTCAAATTTACACAGCCTTTTCATCTACTATTGATTATTGCGTTATATAACTTGTCACTTCTGTAACACAATGATACACCTCATTAATTGTTCATGTCATAAACTTGGCCTTTCCTGAAAAGCAAGTAAATAATCGACTCCAATTGTCTGGATAAATGCCAGCATTGAACGAAAGAATGACTTATTTTGTAAGAAAAATTAGCACTGGTCCTCCTGAATCCTTCAAGAACTCTTCAATTGAATCATCAGGTCTGGCAGATGAAACAGTATGCGTCAGCTTCCCAATTGCTTACATTGCGTCGTCCCTTTACATCAGTCTGTCAACGACTTCATCCGTTCCCTCTGTGCATCATCATCTGAAAGATAGTGTTTTTCTGACTGATTTGACACAATAAAACCAATCATCAGAGGATATTCTTTTTGGTGGTTGTAACTTTCTTACGTAAATTTAGAGAGAAGTTTTCCCCCAAAGTCTTATGTCACTAAAATATATGTAGTAGTTCATTTAACAACGATTCATTGCACTCCTCCTTCTTCCTTCTGATCATGGTTTCGTATTATCTTCTAGTTCTTAAAAAAAAATCGAATGGGGTCTTTCTCATCCAAGGTGTGCTTGAATAGTTTACGAAGTGTCTTCACATTTCGTTTATTTGATTTACACACTTGATCAAACATTCCTTCACTTGCTTGCTTCTATACACACACACACACACACACACACACACACACACACACACACACACACACACACACATACATATATATATATATATATATATATATATAGAGAGAGAGAGAGAGAGAGAGAGAGAGAGAGAGAGGTATTCGTTTCTCTATACATACATCTGCACAATATTTAATAATATGGTAAAAGTTCTCTCTCGGTAAATTAACATCGATGTCAATCACATGAGAGAGAGAGAGAGAGAGAGAGAGAGAGAGAGAGAGAGAGAGAGAGAGAGAGACAGACAGACAGACAGACAGACAGACAGACAGAGACACAGAGGTATAGGATACAAGTGGAAATATGTCGGGGAAGGGGAATGAGGTGGCGGCGGGCGGCGGCGGCGGTGGTGGTGGTGTGTGTGTGTGTGTGTGTGTGTGTGTGGGGGGGGGGGTGCTGATGATGAGTCAGCTGACATCTGGTAGTACCACGCAGGTGCCTGTGAAAATGAATATGGATGTGGCACCTCTCTGAACGAGTGTGCCCAGGATTCTCATTGACCTGACAGACAAAAACCCTTGTTCTGTCGATCCAATAAGAAAAGAAAGAAGAGCAGTAGTCGGAGCATGATGATCCCTCCCTCATACTCACCTCAAAGTATTTACTTTCATCTTGTCTGATGGGTTTCCAATATGATACCGTCTACAGTGCGATGAACCCTTTATATACACAGGCACGACAAACATCCTGGGCTTCTGATTCAATAGAAGGTCCGTAAAATGGAACTGGAGACTTGGATATATTTCGTAATGAGGCTAACACGCCGCGGGTTTTGCCCTCTGTTGGTATTCCTCTCTCTCTCTCTCTCTCTCTCTCTCTCTCTCTCTCTCTCTCTCTCTCTCTCTCTCTCTCTCTCTGTGTGTGTGTGTGTGTGTGTGCATGCGCGCGCGCAGGCGTGCTTGCATGCGTAGGTACGTGCGTGCGTGCATGAGTGCGTGCGTGTGTGTGTGCGTGCGTTTTGTGTGTGTGTGTGTGTGTGTGTGTGTGTGTGTGTGTGTGTGTGTGTGTGTGTGTGTGTGTGAGAGAGAAAGACAGACAAACAGACAGACAGACAGAGAGATATATGGATTTTACTGCACAGTGCTTGGGTTATCAAACAGTCGAGTTGACCATTATGTCAGTTTACATCTTTTGACCTTCCTTGTATCCTTCAAAGGATTCTCAAGCATGGTAAAAGATTCTTCCCACTATGTATTACTCTTTGCATAATGATTTTGGCTTACTTATTTCCTCACAGTGCTTTATTCTGATACTATTCCCTACCTTTTACTGGCTCCTTTGGAGTACCATTGGATCCTGTTTTTTTTTAACCCATGGTGGTGAGACTATTAAAGACTTGTAGGTGATGCATTTTCTTTTGATGCCAACAGATAACCATCGACACATGGAGGCACACGAAAGGCACAGCACAGGAGGCCGAATGAGTATGAAATATCTTTGAGTCGGCAGTAGTAATGGTGCCATTCTCAATATAGTTAGTGACGGTTGTAATATACTGTCAGTTTGTGATTTTTGTTTATATCCAAACGCCTAAGTATTTGAAGCTGATTTCACGCACGCCCCCCCCCCCCCCCCCCCCCCCCCCCCCCCCCCCCCCCCCGGCGTACCTACCCATTTTGTTTCTTTAAAGTTTTATTTGAATTATTGTTTTCATGACAACAGAGTCGCTAGTTTGCATTTGTTATCACTACACACTCACGCACGCACGCACGCACGGACGCACACACACACGCGTGATATAGATATACATGCACACGCACAAGTATTTATGGAAACACTGGAGTATGAGTTCACACAGCTTTCTTATGGTGTGGAAGCTGTGAACGTACAACTTCCTCTCTTACATCACTTACTTTGGCTCTATTCATTTACTAATGTAACTATTTTATTTGTTTCTTCGTTTATCTGTTTGTTTTTCGGTTGATCATTTACTGTCTTTCTTTATTCTCATTGATTCTTTTTCATATGGGGGGTCACTTTTCCTCTTTTTTCCCCTCTTTTGTCTAAGAAACTAGATTAATGTATTTTTTTTTATTAATTTCTCATTAAGCGTTTTCTTTTCCTAAATCTGCCAATTACATAGTTAAAATGTACAACTTGAGGTAGCATAGACAGTAGCTGCTCTTTCAGCAGTACCAGTGGATGGCGCACTTTCAAAATTATCCGCCTTAATCATGTCAATGAAGTAGTTATTGTACTATTTATTGTGCGCGTGGTGCATTTGTTGTCTTGTCACTTTCTCATGGTGTCATATTTCTCTTTTTTTTTATCTTTTTCAGGACGTGGCATACTTTCTACTGCATCTATAGCCGCAAAAACATCTAAGCTGTGTGCCCGGGCTGTAATAACAAATATGATAAACTATGAACTCTCTCAGAGCAAAAACACATCCATAAACACACATGCACGTGTGAGTGTATTTATGCAAGTGCACAGATTGTGTGACAGGTACTTTGAACATATAAACCTCCTTACAGGAGTCGCTCGCATTCTAATTCTTTGTAAAAGAAGACTCCATACCTGTTCTTGGAATGGACACTTATCTGTTTCAATGATTACGAGATGTTGCATGAACCATGACTGCAAACCGCCATACCATCCCTAAAGATCCCGGCAAAACAATACACTTACATAACATAACAACATCAAACACATGAGCAGTCTATGAAAAAGTGAATGAATCTCTCTCTCTGTCTGTCTGTCTGTCTGTCTGTCTGTCTGTCTGTCTGTCTCTCTCTCTCTCTCTCTCTCTCTCTCTCTCTCTCTCTCTCTCTCTCTCTCTCTCTCTCTCTCTCTCTCTTACACACACACACACACACACACACACACACACACACACACACACACACACACACACACACACACACACACAACACACACACACACACACACACACACACACACACACACACACACACACACACACACACACACACACACACAAACACACTGTCGTCATTAAAGAGAGGAGTACACTTTTTGAGCTCCGCAATTAATCAACGTTTTTCGTTGATTGCTCTCCTGTAGATCAGTGAAGACCTTGACAATTAGTTAGTGGCAGTGACATCATGCCATCGGCAGCTGAATATTTTAGGGTTCGATGTGGCCGATTTATTCTGGTGTTTATTCACTTTATGGCAAAGAGAGCCAGGCTCAATCTGGCCATGACAGTTCGTGTGTAAAATGTACACACCCGTGTCACCAGTGTCATGGTAGGTTGGGTCTCCACCCTTCTTCTTCAGCGACCTCTTACTTCGATGCGGCGATGTCGAGTCAAATCCCGGACCCAAGTCCAGCAGCTCCACGAAGCAGTCCCGCCTGTTCTTCTGATGGTGGTGTACGCCCAGCAAGTACTGACCGTTCTGTGGCTTCTGATCCTGACCACGCTACAAGAACTGTGGGTGAGACTACGGCGGCCGACCATCCCTTATTAAAGGACATTTTGACAATGTCGTCGACCTTAAACACCAAATTTGACAACATATCTGACAAGGCGAAAGATGTCAAGGAATCTCTGTTGATGGACTGAAAAGGGACATGAGTGATATGAAAGAGACGATCAATGATCTCCGTGTGCAAAACGACAAACTGAAAGCAGAGAACAGTGCGATGAAAGACAGAATTGTGCATTTAGAAGAGAAAGTAGATTATCTTGAGGGACGACCGAAAAGGAATGATTTGATTTATTTGCAGTCTGTCCCAGAAGACAAGGAGAAACCAGACAAGACTGTGAAAACATTGTTCACAACATGTTAACTGATAAGTTAGAACTATGAGAAACAGTAGAATTTGGCAGGATATATCGCCTCAGTAACAAGCCTGACTCACCTATCATTGGCAGATGTAATTTCTACAGAGATTAGGAAGAAATATCATGAGCCAAAAAGAAGTCAAAGAACAGCTCAATATTCATAGGTGAAGACTTTACGCAGAGATCCCGGGACATCCGGAAGAGTCTAGGGCCACACTTAAAGGCTGCCAGAGATAGTAACAAAAGGGCCACTATGATTTATGACCATCTCCTCATCGAGAGCAAGAAATTTATACTGGATGGGAATGGTCAGTTAAAGCAAGTCAGATTTGGGGTGTGCCGGCCTCTGGCAACACAGTTAATATCAAACAATACTGAAACATGAATTCTCTGATCGTAAAAATCCAAGTGTAGTCAATTCTGATCTGACACCGGGTGCGGAAACGAGAAACACGGAATCGCACGTGCTCCTGACCGTATCTCATGTTCACCGCGTGAGGGACTTAGGCAGTGTCGATGTATGCCAGGGAGATGTGAAATTAATGCTAGATCTTCACAGAATGGAAGGATCTGTGCTTTCACCCGTGACGAACCACGTGGGAATGATAGGCATCGTCACTGTAGGGAGAACGTAATGCATAAAAGCATACTGATGCATACAGTATGAATGAAAGTATAAATGACAGAGTGTTTGAAACTGAACAAAATTTGAAATGAAACACATATTGGAAAAATGCGCTCGTTTTCTTTTCTTCACTGGGATGTGGACGGCCTTTCATCCAAACTCAATGATCAACAGTTCTTATTTTGTCTCTATGCCCTCGACCGAGTGTGTCTTGTTGAAACTTTTATGGAGAAAGTAGATTTTCGTTCGTTCGTTCTTTAATTTAACGTCTATCCACCTAACAGTTATCTTAGATCTTAGATTTTCGTCTGTTCCCCCATCATTCTGTATTTTGTAAATCTGCAATTAAGTTGACAAGGCACAGGAGGAGATCAGATGGAGTGGTGTGTTTCATTAAAACAGAGATAATGTCTTTGGTATCTAAACTGAAATGTGAACAAGAACATATTTTGTGTTTCTTAATCAACAAGAAAACATGTGGTTTTGAAAATGGCGTTGTTTATGTATGGCTTATGTACCTGACATAAATTCTCCATATTATGCAACAGCTGACATTGAAGATAGTATCAGTTCTCTTGAACAGGTCTTAATGGACAACATATTATTACATGATAAAGTTGATGTCATTTTGTGTGGAGACCTGAATGGAAAGAACAGCAGACATTTTCCCTTTCAGTAGTGATGATGCGTTCAGTAGGTTCAGTATCAGTAATGAAACAGATGTCATAAGACATTCAACAGATTTAGCGCTGAATGTGTATGGAAGAATAATTTTGAATTTATGTATCGCTTTTATGTTGTTTTTTTATGAATGGAGAATGTAAAGGTGGTTATACTGGTCACTACACATACATGTCGGAAACAGAAGTACTGTGTATGATTATTTCATAGTTTCTGAAGATCTTTTTGATTTTATAAGGAATTCTTGCCGTTTTCAAGTCTCAGATATGATCGATTCTGACCATCAACCACTGGAATTTTATTTTGATGTAGATAATGAGATGATAAGTTGTGATAATGAATGCAGTAATATACCTTCCTTTATTAACGAAATAGTTTGGAATGATGATTTAGCAGAACAGTTCCATGATGGGTGCGTTCCGCAAAAAAAAAAGGCCAACTTAACCAAGCCAGCAGTTTGTTGGCTACTGACGTAAATCAGACACTAACATTACTTAATGAATGTATACCAGAACAAGCAACTTTTGTGGAAAAGAAAGTCTATACAAACCAAAAAAGATCAAAGAAATGGTATGATGAAGAATGTAAAACTTCTAAGCGTAATGAGAACTTGTAGAAAATCTTCTAAAACAGAAACGGAATTGTCACTAACTGAGAATTTAATCGAGAAAGAGGACAGTGCAGCTTTTTGCAAAGCTAGAAGAGAATACAAGAAACTGTGCAAAGAAAGAACAAGGAATACAACAAAACTGTACTTGAGCAACTGATCATGAGCATTAATGACCAGACAGAATTTTGGCATAATATGAGCAGAGTTTCCAGTAAGAACAAGTTTCAGTCCAACAAAATCTCTGTTCAAGAATGGTTTCAACAGTTTTTAAAGGAGTTTTAGAAAACCACGACATTGATAGTAATAGACATATTTTCATAGATACTACTGATGTTTCAGATGATTTATCTGATAGTACTAACGGAACTGATGAATGTCAAGGGGGTTGGAACTGATAGACATAAGAATGATGAGGATAATGTTGACTTTATGAACTGGCCCATGATAAAGGAAGAAGTATAACTCTCTCATTAAAGAACTAAAAAAAAAAAACAATAAAGCAGCAAGACCAGATGACATTACGGAGAGAGATATTCTAAAATGCAGAAAATGACTTCTTAGTTAAATAATTTAATGCGTTATTTCACACAGGTCAATATCCTTATTTATGGAAAGAATCCATAATTATCCCATTGTTTAAGAAAGGCAATATGAATTATCCAAATAAGTATAGAGGAATTTCTCTATTAGATATAAGTAGCAAAATGCATCATTAATTCAAGATTGACTGAATGGAACGATCAGAACATGTTACAGGTGAATTCCAGCAGGGTTTAAACAAAATTATTCTACAATCGATCACATGATTACATTTGCTGGTAATAGTACAAAAACAGTTTTCGTCTAATAAAACATTATGCGTTGCATTTATTGATTTTGAGAAAGCTTTTGATACTATTTCAATAATTTGTTGTGGCCTATTTTGATTAAAAATTGAATTAAGGGTAAAATCTACAGATGTATAAAATGTATGTACAAAATTGTGAAAGCTCGAGTTCGCTGTGGTACACAGTATACAGGCTGCATATATTTCACTAATGGTGTGAACCAAGGTGATGTTTGTAGTCCTCTTTTGTTTTCCTTGTTTTATAAACGAACTGCTGCTCTCGATATTATCAATAATGGTAGACATGATGTTAGCCTTAATATTGATTTCATTGAACTGTTTATTCTTTTGAGAAAAAAAAAGTTGACTGCAGGATTCGTGGTAAAATGAAAAAAAATAATAATAAAGTTTATCAAAACTTTTGGTGATAGTTGAATCCGTTGGAGAGGAAACTGCCGTTTCAAACCGTTGTCAAGTTGACAACGGGCCTGTGGCTTGAAATGTGAGTTTCCTCTCCAAGAATTCAACTACCACTGAAAGGTTTTTATAACTTTATTATTTTTTTTTCATTTTGTTTATTCTTTTGTTCGCTGATGACATGATTTTTTTTTGTCAGAAACTGTGGTTGGCTTACCAACCCAGTTGAATACTCTTCATAGAGCTGCATGCCTGTTACAGCTTAAAGTTAATTTGGAAAAAAAAAAAATCTATCATACTAATCTTTAGAAAAGGCGGGCATTTAGCAAGTACTTAGAAATGGTTTTATAATATCATGAAGATGAACGTAGTAAATTTGTATCGATATCTAGGCATTCCGTTTTCCACACGACTGAGTTTTAAGCATGCAAGCCAAGATTTAGCGAGTAAAGGGAAACGAGCTGCCATCAGCATTTTTGCAAGTTGTATTAGCTAAATAACAACTCTTTGAAATTGTATTTAAAGCCTTTTGATTCTCGGATTCAATCCACGCTCTTACATAGTACTGAGATTTGGGGTCTAGAAGATGCTTCATCTGTCATTGAATATGTCCATATATTTTACATTAAAGAATTATCTAGCGGTTTGTATTAAAACACTAAACGACCTTGTGTGTGGTGAATTTGAATCGATTCCATTAACGATTAATTCTAGTGTTTCTTGCATACGATACTGGTTGAACTGTACACGGTTGAAACTGACACGAATGGAGGAACATAGATTACTATCCGAAGCTTATAAAATGTTATTAAATTTGGCCAGTAGAGGAAAAACAAATTGGGCCTCAAAAGTTCGTGATATTTTGAATAGTCATGGCTTCTCCTATGTATAGGAATACCAAGGCGTGGTATGCATGCATTCCTTTATAAAGATGCTTAAGCAAAGACTAATCGACTGCAGGTGGCAGAGCTGGAATTATCATATGGATGAGTGCAACAGATTTATAGAATGCAGGAAATTCACGACATTGCATGATCTAGAGCCATACTTACGCTTTGGATAGATTAATCTGATACATTCTGACAGGATTTGGAATGTCTGATTTATCAGTACATAGTTCAAGATACAAAAGGAACGGTGAATATAGAACAGAATGCCCATTGTGCACATCCTCCGCTGATGATGAAATTCACCTGCTTTTGATGATTTGAGACACAGTTTAATCCATCTAAAATATCATGACAATCCCAGTGACTTCAGAATAACATTACTTTAGCACACAAAACACACATACATCAGTAATTTTACAATATATCTATAGAAGGCCTTTGAGAAAAGAAAAATAGCAATGTCCCGAATTGTCAGTTTTACTAGTCAGTTGGCGTCAATTTAGCGTATGACTCCATGTACGAACTAGTGTAATGTTGCTTTCATGTTCCTCTTTGTTTCTTTGAATTAACTTCGAAGCAGCTGATGAATTGATAGAATCATTCGAATTTGTCTTATTATGTCTACTTTCAATGTTCACACCCCTTCAAATGGAGCTTTGGGCTCATTGAATAAAATTATGTTCTGCTTCTGCTCTCTCTCTCTCTCTCTCTCTCTCTCTCTCTCTCTCTCTCTCAACGATTTTATAGTATGTGAACTCATGGTGCTACTGAATACCCTATATCCACCAAAACGTGTCTGCAGCAGTGCCATTGTCTGAACATGTCCGTGAGCTCTGCAAACGCAAGAACGCCAGCTTGTCTTCGGCGTGTACGGGGTCCGATTGAACAGCGTGGCGTTAGATCTGCCATTTGGTGGTAGACAAAGAGGAAAGTGAGGGAAAGGTGCTGAATATTTTAGATGGGAAAAAAAACAAAGCAGACCTCCCGCAACCACGTCTTTTGTATCCCTTCTTTCCTATCAGCAGGCTCAAAGCTGAGTTCCCGCCACCATTACCTCGCAAATCACATCCGCTAATCATGACTCAGTCTGTCTTTCATGGGGACGATCTCCTGACGTCCATCTGTCGAGCAGATTGATCAGTCTGATCCGGAGGAGGCAATCCCTACTTTCCACCGTCTGAAGAGACGGGGAAGTGGGGGGGGGGGGGGGGGGGGGGTGTATGAGAAATTGCTCGAACGAGCCCACTGTGGTACATCTTTGTTTTTGAAAAGGGAGGGAAAGCCAATGGCTGTATGACCATAAAATAATACAATCTTCATTAGAAGAGAAGAGCTGGAAGATAAGGATGTCACCGCGAAGAAGAATTTTAGGGAGAGAGAGAGAGAGAGAGAGAGAGAGAGAGAGAGAGAGAGAGAGAGAGAGAGAGAGAGAGAGAGAGAGAGAGAGAGAGAGAGAGAGAGAGAGAGCTGCTGATATTTTTGTCAAATAGAAAAATAAGTGTGGACGACGTGATGTCTCACGTCGTTGAAACACATAACTTTTTCAGCTAGTTTTAGTTTTCATCACTCTGTGATCAAACTTTTGTCAGGTGTGTTCCATTCAGTCGTTTTGAAATAGCGACCTTTCTGGGATATAGAATTCTGTCAAGCGTGTTTCATTCAGTCGTTTTTGAAATAGCGACCTTTCTGGGATATAGAATTCTGTCAGGTGTGTTTCATTCAGTCGTTTTGAAATAGCGACCTTTCTTGGATATAGAATTCTGTCAGGTGTGTTTCTTTCAGTCGTTTTGAAATAGCAACCTTTCTGTGATAATAGCACTCTACCAGGTGTGTTTCATTCAGTCGTATTGAAATAGCGACCCTTCTGGGATATAGAATTCTGTCAGGTGTGTTTCATTCAGTCGTTTTGAAACAGCGACCTTTCTGGGATATAGAATTCTGTCAGGTGTGTTTCATTAAGTCGTTTTGAAACAGCGACCTTTCTGTGATATAGAATTCTTTTTAGGAAGTATATCCAACATTGAGCGTGTTGTGTGATCTTGTCTGTATTATCCTGTATTATACATGTGCATGTTTTAAGCTCAGAAACAATCCTTCATTGATCTGTTATTCATTAGATTGTAGAAAGAGTTGAGCAGACTTTTCCTCGCCTGACCTTTTTCTTGTACATTGTTTTCTGTGATTTGTTCCAACAAGCTTTTCTTCTTTTTTGTGACCCCCCCCCCCCCCCCCTAACCTCCCCCTTCCTTCATTCCTTTGAATACCATCCCTCTACCCACAGCCACTCACACCCCTACAGTTTTCATTCCTTTCACATCTACCCTCACCCCCATCGCTATCCCTTTCCTCAACATTCCTTCTTCTCCCAGCTGTTGTTCATCAAGGTGACAGCAGTCCAGTTCACATTGTCTGCCACAGGACATGCCCAAAGCTGCACTCAACCATTTGGAAACGAACAGTCCATTGACTCAATTTGAGACCTCATAGTGCGTGCAGATCGACATGAAATGTCGAGGGAGGGAGTTGAATCCATTGCGTCTGTCTTGAATCCATTAGTCATGGGAGAGAAGAAGAAGAAGAAGAGAAAAAAAGAGAGAAAGAAGGGGTGGGGGCGCTCACTGTGTGTGTGTGTGTGTGTGCGCGTGCACACACACACACACACACACACACACACACACATACAGAGTGAGGGCCTCTCTCTCTCTCTCTAATTATAATATATATATATATATATATATATATATATATATATATATATATATATATATATATATATATATATATCTGCATAATTCTTAGCTGCTGACAATGCTTGGGTTATTGAACAGCAGAGCTGACCCACCCAGTCTGTTCCATATCTTTTGATCTCCCTTGCATCCTTACATGGATCCTCAAGCATAGGCTCAAAGTTTGTCCCTACATTTCGAACTGTTTGCATAATGTTTTTTAGGTTTTCAGCATCTTTTTTCCTCTCCACACTTTCGTAATGTTTTATTTACTACCTTTCGCTGGCTGCTTTGGGGGTGCTGTTGGATTCTTTTTTGAACCCTTGGGTGGTGAGAGCACTACAGAATTGTGGACTGTGGTGTATCTCTATTTGACGCCAAGAGCACAGACACAGTCAGGCGTGTCTCCCTGATGAGTCCGATCCAGCGGACGAAAGGCCTAGGAGCAGGCGATACGTACAGATCTGCCTTCTAGGGGGTTGCGATGGTTCCCTCATGCAGCTAGTGAAGGCTTTTTATGTTTATGATATACATCTTTTCATTTTCGTACACACACACACACACACACACACACACACACACACACACACACACACACACACACACACACACACACTTTTTTTAATTTCAAATCTTTGCCAGGTCATTACTATAATGATGGAAAATTCTTAATTCGTTAACCTGCACTTGTTTCCCCCATTACTTAATTGTTGAGCATATATATATATATATATATATATATATATATATATATATATATATATATATATATATATATATATATACAACAATGAAACAATAAATTCCAAGGATAAGTACCGAGCACCATTCCAGCAACTTACAGAGCAGCTAGGTGTTGCAATGACTACAAGAAATATTGAATTATAAACAAAGCTTGCTCTTATGTCTCAGATTATAGAAATTTAGTCCCTTGCAGATTCATTCCAAGAACTGGCCCTCAGCACTTGTGTCTTAAGAGGTTATCTTTTATATTTTCTACTTTTCACAAGAAATGTAGCTTGTTTTGCTCTTTCATGATTTTCTTTTGCTTCTTAGGTGGCACCTTTAGTTGTTTTTTTTGAAAACTCAACAAACATACTATGGTATTGCACACCAGCCTTTTTCTGGTATAGCATTCTTCTTAAAAACCGAAAAGGCAGAGGAGTCAAATTACCACTTTCCGCGGTCACTGAGGAGAAAACAATCAGGTTTCGAAATACCGGTATCTGACCAGGAGTTATATGTTAGTGAGCTTTCTCCCCATTGGAGAT
>JADBJO010000984.1:396997-399497 GCA_016801955.1 Conus betulinus | reverse complement strand
GATGCCATCATCTCTTTAGATACCACCAAAATGAGTTGTCTTTTCTGTTCTTTGAATGATCTGCTCTGGTGATGGTCTTTCCAGCAGACTGTGGTTTTCATTCCAGTGCTAGCTGTTACCGTGAAAAGAAATGTTCAGTCTGTTCCTGCAGTTAGCTTAGGAGAACCCTTAAAACTGTTCTGCAAAGTAGTTGACATTTTGTTGCTTGCTTTTATAGCGATGAGTAGAGAACAGAGAGAGTGAGACAGACAGACAGACAAACAAACAGACAGACAGACAGACAGACAGACAGACAGAACGAGAAGCAAAATGCCAATAGAACGTGAGAGACAGACAGACAGACAAACAGACAGACAGACAGACAGACACTCAAATAGACAAACAGAGACAGCGACACAGAGAGAGAGAGAGACAGACAGAGACAGGCAGACACACAACACACACACACACACAGACACACACACACACACACACACACACACACACAACACACGCACACACACACACACAGAGACAGAGACAGACAGACAGAAAGACACACGGACAGACACATAAAACACACAGACACAGAGATACTCAGACAGAAAGACAGAGAGACAGAGGTCTTATGTGTCTGTGCCTGTCATTCCCTGATTATTTCATCCAGCGTCTGTCAATCGATCGACTGATGCTCACAATCTGGAAAATTCCAGTCGTCTTTCTGCCGTCTCTGGCCATGGTAGAAATAATGGAGGCACTCCATGACGAGGTAAGGACTGAAGTTCCAAGTGTCTGATAGACCTGTCGGTAAATCTGACGAAATAACAGCCCTGATATGGCCCCTCATCGACTGCTGGGCTAAAATCAAACAAGAAACGAAATGAGACGGTAAATTTACAGCTTAGGGACCATGATTAAACCACCCTTCAACTGGCACTTAATGGTCATTGCCAGAAGTCTTAGTAGTCTGCTCGTAGCGAGTCTGCACTGATGTAGTACTTTGGTGATAAGGTACCCAAGTGGTTTGGTAACCGTGCGTTTATGGCTAATACTCTCTCTCTCTCTCTCTCTCTCTCTCTCCCCCTCTCTCTCCTCTCTCTCTCTCTCTCTCCCTCTCTCTCTCTCCTCTCTCTCTCTCCTCTCTCTCTCTCTCTCTCTCTCTCGTCGTTTGTCAATGGTGTGGATAATAGCTCATTTGTATTGAACTGTACAAGATCTTGTCATTGCTTGTTCCTTTTATATGTACTTGCATTAATTTGATCTTTGTTATGCATTTATTTGATCTTTAATTTGTTTTCTTCTCTTTTGCCGCAGGGCTGGGTGAAAAAAAAGCATTTGCATTGCTTATCTCATTACCCTGGTAAAATAAGATTTTGTTCGTTCGTTCGTTCATTCTGTCTCTGTTTCTGTCTCTGTCTCTGTCTCTGTCTGTCTCTCTCTCTCTCTCTCTCTCTCTCTCTCTCTCTCTCTCTCTCTCTCTCTCTCTCTCTCTCTCATCGTGTTACAATGTAAACATGCGATAAAAGTGAATTATTTTCAAGACTTTGTGTCGTCAAATGCAGACAGTAAATCAATTTGGAAAGCCATATAAATCAATTTCTAATGATAAAATCGCGAACATTTAAACTTTGTCAGTCAGCAATATGTCCCCTGAAAACACTTCGGTAGAATATACAGTACAAGTGTAATGAAAGCTGATGTGCTTATATCGGAGACTGTCCATGAATTCTGTAAACCAACAGACATTTTCTCTGAATTAAACGTGCCCTGAACGGCAGTGCAAGAAGTATATGATGCACCCATCATTTAAAACACACGTCTTCCTTAGGATTAGATAGTACTGATTGTAATGTTCTGAAGATCTCAACAACAACAACAACAACAACAAACAACAACGACAACAACAAATGGGCCCCATGGCATTTTAAAATGCAAAACATTTTTTCTAACATAAATCAGACTATTAAGAGCTTTATAACTACAGGCCTATTTTTTATAATCTACTTTGTCTAAATCGATAGAAAATCACACTGAGAAATCTATACTTCACCATTTCTTGTTCGATCTGTTTCATACAAACCAGTCGTTCTGCAGCTGTGCAGTAGCACCAACGGTAGTCTGATAGTGACAGCTGCACGTGGTCAGCTGGTGGATCTTAGAGATGCAAGAGGGCGAGCCCGTCTTTGGATGTGTATGTAGTTGCATTTGATGTACAATGAAGGGGGTAAGGACGGCGGGGAAAGGAAAGGAGAACAGTGTGGGAGAGACTCGGCGTCTTCTAAATAGGCGAAAAGCAAAGACCTTCAACACAGTCTTCTTTCGTATTTAGCAAGCCCCAAATCGGGTGTACACCACCATTATCTCACACAATCCCATTGCTAATCATGACTCAGTCTGTCTTTCCTGTGGACGATCTGCCGACGTCCATCTGTCAGGCGGATTGATCAGTCTGCTCTGCAATCCCTGCTTTCCGGTCTAGGGCAATCCCTGCTTTTCCGGGTCAGGAGGCGAAAGGAGACAT
>JADBJO010000984.1:384497-391997 GCA_016801955.1 Conus betulinus | reverse complement strand
GGGATAGATAGATAGATAGATAGATAGATAGATAGATAGATAGATAGATAGATAGATAGATAGATTATAGATAGATAGATAGATAGATAGATAGATAGATAGATAGATAGATAGATAGATAGATATCAGCTGGCACCAGTACATGTATGGAAAATGAGTATCACGATTTTGTAGCCTCAGGTGATACAGATGATCAAACGAGGGACGTGTTAGGACAACACTTAACTTTCAGTCACAGGGAGCAACAGGACAGATTACTTATCAGTTTAGACCATCATTTTGCTTGCACTTAGACCCTCCACTGTCTTGTGGGTAGCAAGTCATCGTTGGCAACCTCTGATAACCGTGAAGTGAAACCACTGTCAGTCGACACGTGCACACTATCATGCTGCATATCATTTGTCTATTGTACCTGCCGGAGAGATCGCCTGATAGATACTTTATTTCAAAACAACTTACCTTATTACTCCACTCTGTCATCAGAATACATCTTATGTCTGATCATTACAATCACAAAGAAAAGAATGCACTGCTTTTTCCAGACGATGTTCACTCATAGCGTGTCAGCCATAACTAGGTTAGCCGTTAATCAGTCACTGTTCTAGATGCATCCTGCCGTACAGAGACCAATGGAATAGGGGATTTTTACCTGCCAGCAGTTTCATATTGACAATTTGTTCACCTCAATCTGTCTCCATGCTGTCTGTTTCCATAACAGGAAATCTTCTGTCTCTCACTGGAGTTTTGCTGAGAAGAACCTTAAAATTGATTTACAGTGTGGTTGCATGGATCTGGCTGAAGATACAGAGACAGAGATAGAGAGAGAAAGGCAGACATACGGAGAGAGATAAAGACAGAAGGGGGCGGTGGGGGTGGGGGTGGGGCAGGGGGGTGGTCGTACTTGTCTCAGCTTGTCAGTTCTCTCCCAGTTTCATCCACCGTCTGTCAATCAATCGATCACAGTTCACAGTCTGGGAAACTCCTGTCGTCGTCTTCCCACCATCCCTGTCCGTGGAAGAGCTAACGAAGGTAATTTTCAACAACGAAGGAAGACTTAAGTGGCAAGAGTCTGATAGACTTGTCGGGAAATCTACAAACTGGAAATTCTGTTCAGACCACCCTTTAATATGGTACTTATTCATTAATACCAAAATCATGAGTAGATTGCTTGTGGTAAGTTAGTCTTAAGTGGTATTTCAGATGAGCAAGATACCTAAATGGTCAGTAACCCATAGGTTTTACCGAGCATAGCTCTCTCGTGCATGCGCGCGCGTGTGTGCGTGCGTGTGTGTGTGTGCGCGCGTGCGGTGTATGTATGTGTGTGTTTGTGTGTATCTCTCTCTCTCTCTCTCTCTCTCTCTCTCTCTCTCTCGTCGTGTGTGGCGTGACGTGTGCATCACCGTGTGAGGTTGCGATTTTTGCTCTCTGTCAATTAACCAAATTTGTAACTAATTCAGAGCGAGTTAGATACGAAGACTGTACCAAAGGCTTTGTCTTTGTAACTAACCATGCCTACGGCGGTAACTTTTTTTTTTAGGATTTTTGTGGCCGATTTTACCGGATATACCAGGCCTTCAAATTGAAGCGGGCAAGGCTCGAGAAGAATTTGAATGTCGCCATGTTCAAGTTGAGATGGAGACTTGACGGTCTAGCACTAGGTCTGCTCCTGTTGTACCTCGTCTGCGGGGGTCTTCTGCTCCGTTGTGGCGACGTGGAGGGCGTTCCGGGACCTAACCCTTCGCAGAGCAAGGAAAGCTTAAGGCAGACATGCGTGAAATCAGGCAGTTCCACAGCTAGTATGGATCGTGCAGACACTTCATGCGGAGTTTCCAGTGAAACAGTGAATGAAACCACACTCTGTCTGACGTTGTAGGCATGACCCAGGACATGGGTTCCAGGATGGACACTCGCTTTGCGGAGGTGAAAGAGGATTTGCACGTCCTGTGGGAGGGTGCACGGAGCCGTCCAAGAGGAGAAGTCACGGGTCTACGTAAAAAAAAAAACCCGATTACTTGCAGAGGAGGAACGACGACCCGACGAGGAGGCTGGGACGCTTTGGAGATGAGGACGGATGACCTTGAGAGACGGTCCAAACGGAACAAACTCATCTGTTATGGCCTGTTGCGGAAGGACAACGAGACTCCGGCGGACTGTGAAGGTATTTTTAAGGACCTAATCAAAAACGAGTTAGAACTTTCGGAGGACATACAGTTTGACAGGGTCGCCAGTTATCGCCAGGTGTGTCTTTTATAAAGAACATACATCCGTGCTGAAAGCCAAGGGCAAACTACGAGGTACAAAGATTTCCGTGGGTGAGGACTTCTCTGCTCAAGTGAGAGAGGTGAGGAAACGGTTGACGCCACATCTGAAAAGAGCTAGGGTAGAGGGTAAGACAATCTCAATGGTGTTCAACCACCTCCTCATCTATGGAAAGAAATTTATAGTGGACTGTGCTGACAGACTAGTAGAAATAAGACTGGGGAGGCGTGGGGAAGGGGGGGGGGGGGGGGGGGGGGGGGGGGGGGGGGAGCGGCCCACAGTTTATCCAGGGAATCTCACTGTGTCGTTGAAAGGAACAAACTTTGGGACGACACCGTCTTTGTCGCCACAGTGCGGTGTCGTTGACACGCTGTCATTCTGAAATGTTGCTGAATCTGTGTTGTAAAACCTGTCTAACTTGTTTTCCGAGGATGTGTGTACTGTGTCACCTGATGTTGTTGATAGTAATTTGTTAGGTTTTCCTTCTCCTGTAATTGGTCGAAAGACCTCTTTTCTTTACTGGAATGTAAACAGTTTATCATCCAAGCTACATGACAAAGATTTTGCTTCATTTGTTAGTTCTTTTGATTTTGAGTGCCTGGCTGAAACCTTTATGGAACATTTTCAATCGTCTGTGTTTGCTGGTTATGAAATATTTTGTAAAATAGCCATAAAACTTACGACTCGTGGAAGGCACTTTGGGGGCTTATTATGCTTTTTTTTTAAACAAATGTGTTCATTCGTAAATCCACTGGAAATTAAGTCAGACAAATCTACTTTGGGTACAATGAGAAAACGTTTTTTGTATGTGTGTGCATATGTACCACCAGAAGGTTTCGCTCATTTTGACAACAGTATTGCTTTACCCGAAGGCTTTGTATATGACTGCTTGCTCTCCCTCGGTAATATATATATATATATATATATATATATATATATATATATATATATATATATATATATATATATATATATATATATATGAATGAATGAAGGAAGCGGTGAATGAATGGTCGTGTGTCGAATATTTTTCAAGATTTAGAAAAAATAAAACCTGTCTTTCCTTTTGAACATTTGAGTGATCTGTTGTTCTCCCTCCCATCATATAAAGAAAAGGTGACATAACAACCCAAACAACCACAGAGGAATCTCACTGTGCAACAGCGGAAGTAACTTATACAGTATTGTTATGAATATAAGGCTTCAAGAATGGATCGAAGAGAAGAATATTACAGGCGAATATCAAGCTGGATCTAAACGGAATTATTCGACCATAGATCACATGTTTACTTGATTGACTTTATTCAAAAATAGTTTTGTTTAAACAGAAAATTATATGTAGCTTTCATTGATTTAAAAAAAAAATTGACTGTCAAAAGAAGTGTATTATGACCTAATTTGGTTAAGCATGGAATACAAGGTAAGTTATATAAATGTATCTTGAGCATGTATGATTCTGTGAAGGCCAGGATGAGATGCAGATCTTCTCTTACTCTTACAGACTACATAAACTGTACTTTGGGAGTTAAAAAAGGGATGTCTGTATCCTATTCTGTTTTTCGTGCTTATCAATGAATCAACTTTAGAAGTAGCAAAATAACGATAGGCACGGAGCTCAGTTTGCAAATGATGCTTTGGAGATTTTCAATCGCCTCTTAGCTGATTACGTTGCATTGATGTCAGAACAATAGTTGGACTCCCAATGAATTAAACAGTTCAGAAAGAGCTTCTGCATCGCTCCATAGCAAAAAGTAATATTATAGTGTTTAGAAAGGTCGTCAACTTGCTGCACGAGAAAACTGGATGTATAAAAAATAATCATGCCAGGGTAAATGTTTTTAAGTACTTGGGCATATATTTTTCAACTCGTTTAAGTCTCAATTTTACATGCAAAGATCTTGCAAGAAGAGCTAAACATTGCTTACTTTGTGTTCTAAAGAAACAGCGTATGCTCAATAATGAGTCTCTTCCATTGTTTTTAAAGTTGTTCGATCTCAAATTTAACCCATGGTGCAATACAGATCTGAGTTATTGGTCTTCATTCTGCTTCTATACAAATTGAAAAGATTTGTTTGTATGCATTAAAAAGTTTCTCAGTGTCTCAATACACACTTCCAATGACTTGGTTTATGGGGAGACTAATAGATACCCCATGTAGATATCTTCCGTAGTAAGGTGCATTCGTTGCTGGCTAAATACAACCCGAATGGCACCTGGTAGATTACCACATAAAGCGTATAAAATGTCGCTACAGCTAGATGCTAGGGTAAGAGCAATTGGGCCTCTGGAGTAAGGTTGAAATGGTACGATTTCGGATTTGGCTTTGTGCGGGAGAAATCAGGGCGTAGATGATACAATCAGTTTTCTTGTATGTTTCGGCAAAGATTAATCGATTGTAACTGGCTGAGATAGAATTGAGATGTCGAAGACAGACACATATTTGATATCCACAGAGTGTTACACCCTGCACAATGTGTTCCAAAGTATTTGTCGATGCAGATTAACAGACATTTTAAATGTCTTGTGACTAAATTCAGCTTTGGTGTATCGGGTATCTATCTGTGTACATTTTAACCGTTACAGGCCTTTGAATGATTGAGCTCTGTCATGAAAATGATGAAAATGTTTATTTTGTTCTATCTTGTCCTGAACTACAAACTGTTAGAGATTAGATAGCAATTGATTCCACCTAGGTGACTAATGTTAATGGCATCATCGTATGAAAAGTCTATTAAACAGTTCACTTTGCATTTGTACAAAGCATTCAGAATGCAAAATGTGTCCAGACAGTGGATCTTGTGCTATGCTTGTCAAATGACTTTATATCAATGAATTGCGCGGTTTGTAATCAATGTACCTCCTTCTAAGGGGCTGTGGCCTTTTCGAATGAACATCTGTGTCTGCGTCTGCGTCTGCGTCTCTCTCTCTCTCTCTCTCTCTCTCTCTCTCTCTCTCTCTCTCTCTCTCTCTCTCTTGGAGGAAGAGAGGTCAAGTGAATCAGCAAGACATGTTGTGATTGTTTTCCTTGTTCTTACAAACTTTTTTGTCACATGACGTTATTATCTTTCGTTTTCTGCAGTGATCTTTGCTTCTGTATCGTGATTACTGTGGTGTGATTGTTATGGTTCCAAAAGCAAGGTGCTGTCTTTAATTAAAATCATTTTATTCAAACTGAAAAAAAAAAATGAAGGAAATTTGTCTTTAATACTGCTCACCATGACTGCAGCGAAGCATGAAGTGAACTTTCATTTTGTACGTGAGGCCACGCCGCTGCGGTGAGCTGAGTGTTCGAACACGGTCAGCTATACTGCAAAATGGTATCAAGTGTGTTAAGCTTCACTGATTGTTCTCTGTGTTGTCCTGTGTCCGAGCTGGCCCAAACCGTGAACATTTCTTTATAGATCATGTGATGTATAAACGTGTTTTCTAAAATATATTTAAATGGAAATCACCTCTGTGGTATACGACAACAAATTAAAACCCACCCTTGACATTCTACAAAAAAAGGTTTTCTGTCCTGAAAACGAACTTCTTTCCTGGAGAAATTCATTGTTTTATCGTCATTTATGTATCAGAAATGAGTCAATTGTTATTTTTAAAAAATCCCCTTTCCCTTACCCTCTGGATCAGTAAACCAATATCCTCCTGTCTTGCTAAGTCAGTCATTCGTGTTTAGTGGCACATCGAAACGTACAACACTGACTTTTTATTTCACTCGGCAAGGAACAGGGACTTTACTTTGTCAGGGTGCAGACTGTGAAAAATGAGACAACGATGAATGTGAAATCCTTAAAGAGACAATTTCTGATTGCTGTAAAAAAAAAATGACGACATATATGCACTAAAAACGGCATTGAGTTCTCTTCCTTTAACTTTTCTGGCAGGGGATGACATTATTGTTACCACCCTGTGTGTCCAGAGCAAAATTTCTTCACCCTGTCCGATTTCATCACAACCGACTGTAGAAGATGATGGGATTGACGGCAGTGTTGTGCAAGAGCTTCGTGGTGACTTTTTCTGAAGTATCTCTTTTGGCTGCGGTGGATAATCTGACTGAAGATGAGCATGGCTTTGCACAACATACTATAAGGATCGACAATGAAAACCTGTTTCTGAGGTCAATGTGTGCAAAAACCCCGCGACAGACTGGTGTCAAATCAACACACCAAATTGCCCAGACCAAGCGTTATCGCAGACGAACATTATGTCCTACAAGACATTGCAAAATGAGTTGTTTGAAAAAACTTACTAGTATCGAAAACGTTCTGGAGTTCATGCTAAATGATCTGGCTGATCGTGAAGTAGACTTGGTGTCTAAACTAGAAGACTAAAAAAATTCTTTGATAAAAGGATTTAAATCTTCATATTGATAAAAAGGTGGAATCCTTACACTCTAATCTTGATGAATTAAAAGCCGTCATTTCCAAACTCGATGTCACAGTAACAAATTTCATCAAAGAAAACCATTCCTTGAACACCCATCTTGGCATACTTCAGTCAGAAGTACGACTGAGTCAGAAAAAAGTTAATTCTCCAGTAAGTAGATCTACCCAGACTATTGATGAAAATCAAAACGACGAGTTTTGTGGTGGCCCAGTTTTCTGTCCGCCTTCCTCACATGCAGAAGAAGTGAATGGTAGCGTTTCCAAAAGTCCAACAACTCCAAACGAGACCATTAGTGACCTTGGTCAGGACAGCACGTCCCAGCCTGTGCCGGCAGTTCTACATGGTTTCGACAGCATGGATGTGCCTGTTCAAAATCGGTTTGACATACTGTCTAATCTCAGCCAAGTACAATCAGATGAAAATATCCAGAAAAAAAAAAAAAAAAAAACTTGCACCCCCAAAAACAAACAAACAAAAACAAACTAAGGGTTTGTTTAATCATGAAAATTCACCTCAGCTCTATGATTCTCATAAACCATTGGTTCAAAAGAAAAGTCCAGAACAAATTCTTGGTTCGTAAAATAAGAATTCCAAGTGTGAAACTTCTCTTTTAATTGGTGACTCTGTCATTAGGTATACTGATTCAAGAAGACTACAGACATATGATGACCCTCTTTTTAAAAGGTGTATTCCAGGTTCACCAGTTAGTGATAATATTCAGTGGCTGTATGGATTTACACAAAGTGGAACAAATAAAAACTATCACTGTGCATGTTGGTACAAATGGCTGTCTAGCCGGTCCAATGCCATCCGCTTCATAGCATAAATTCTATAGTAACCTGCTCTTGGACGAAA
>JADBJO010000984.1:376997-379497 GCA_016801955.1 Conus betulinus | reverse complement strand
TCCCGTGGTTTGAATGCGTTGGACAGTAAAATTTTGAAGATATCTTCACCCATTATATTTGATTGTGTTACATATATCTATAACTTATGCATTGACAAATGTTATTTTCCACAAGCATTCAAAGATGCCAAAGTCTGGTGACCCATCTGACCCCTCAAATTATAGACCCATATCTATACTATCTGCACTGTCGAAACCTCTCGAAAAAAACATATTAAACACTATCTTCAATCCAGTTTTATAAAATATGACTTATTTCACCCAAATCAGAATGGATTTAGAAGGAATCATTCGTGCCATACAATGCTGAATAATCTTATGCAGAAATGGCATTTAAACATAAACAAACGACAATCTATATACTGGTGCAATATTTTTTTTTTTGATTTTGCGAAAGCTTTTGACACCATTGATCACAATGTCCTCTCTCGAAAAAAAAAAGAGAGAGAGAGAAAAAAAAAAAAAAGAAAGAAAATTATGAACGGTTTAAAATAATAATTCCGTAAAATGATATAATCTTTTCTTCATAACACAGGAGACAAGCAATATTTCAAGCTTCTATTTTGTCTTCTGTTGTCTCGATCAAATATGGAGTTCCCCAGGGATCTGTTCTAAAGTCCTATATTGTTTTCAATTTATATAAATGACCTTCCATTTCATTTGATATCCTCTTGCGAACATTTTGCAGATGATATAATCATCTACTATGAAAATAAAAACTCTGATGAGGTATGCACCTCCTTACAGAATGATGTACGTAGGCTTGTCTCCTGGACGGAAGAAAATCATAGGGCAATTCATCCTCATAAATCTGAATTTATGCTGGTTACAACTAGACAGAAACGATAGAACAATAAGAGCTACAGAAATTATAACATCAATACTCTCTCTCTCTCTCTCTCTCTCTCTCTCTCTCTCTCTCTCTCTCTCTCTCTCTCTCTCTCTCTCTCTCTCTCTCTCTCTCAAGACTCAAGACTCAAGATAATTTATTCATGATTATGCCATTGTCCCTCATGAAAGGATGCTAGCAAATACAATCACCAAAGCACTCTAAGCTATAAAAAAAAATATAAAAAATGAAGTAAATAAAAAAAATAACAATAACAAAAAAGAACTCTGAGCTATTAAAAAAACTACACACAGACATAACCCATATGTTCATAAACTATTCTAAGATAACATAGAAGACCGCAATTTGAACGCTTTGAGTAGATAAATCGACAAATTTCTGACTGTTTGTTCACAGCCCATGCCATAAGAAGGGTCAATCTGAAGTGATTTGGGACTTTATGATACTTCAAAGGTATATACTGAGCTCTTAATTTTTGCAGGAGAGGACAATATAAGACAAAACAAACTTCACTTTCTATCTCCTCTCAGTAGAGTTGGCATAATAAATCTGCATCGCTGATAATAGTGCATTGCAATTTCAGCAATACCGAGTCTGAATCTAGAGGTTACATTTCTTGAATACCTGCCCAGATTCAACAACAGATAAGCTTTAACATCAGGCACAGCGCAAAAGGATATATAAACGTTAGATCTTTCGCTATTACCCACATGATAGGGATTCCATTCTTGCCATATGCATGCAATCAATCTTTCTCTAAAAATCCGATGAAAATCATCAATTGCATCAACCCCTTGGTTCAGCCAGACATAGCAGAACCCATACATATATAATTTACAACGAATATTTGAGGCCCAGTTTCTTTTGTCACGTTCGTCCAAAACAATCAACATACGACATGCCTTAGATGGTAATCTATGCTCATCCATTCTAGTTAATTTTAACCAAAACTTAATACATTTTAAAGCAGAATATTTGTTAATAGGATATCTGTTCGTTTTTCTCCATATACCCGATCGTTTGGTGTTCGTATGTCGACGCCTAAGAATAGTTTGAGTCCAAACAAATGTACTTTTTGGCAATGTAATGCTGCATCATCCAGTCCCCATAATTCTTCACCATACTGAACAATTGGCTGGATTTGAGAGTCAAACAATTTTAGAAATGTGTTCAGAGAGTTATTTTTCAACTTGTACAATTTTTGCAAAATACATAAAAACGCATTCTTGGCTCGACTAAAAAGATTATTGCACACTGCCACAAAACTAATTCTTGTAGAAAAGTAAATTCCCAGGTATCTTTACACATTTACAACAGGTATGATTATTTCATTGTAAGTTCATTTTTCACGAGCAGACAAATAACCCCCTTTGCTAAATACAAGAACATTGATTTTATTCATATTCACCCTCAGATGTAATGTTGACGCTGCACAACACAGACTATTGGTCTGTGTTCGCAGGCCAATAACTGTTTCAGCCAATAATGCCGCATCATCAGCCAGTAATAATATATAAACAGTTCACAGTAATCATGTGTAAAGGTTGCATCATGTCTGCCTCCTCTCATCACTTCTAATGCTGATTCATTTATGAATAAAGAGAACAATACAGGGCTACAAACATCACCTTTTTTCACCCCACGAGTACA
>JADBJO010000984.1:369497-371997 GCA_016801955.1 Conus betulinus | reverse complement strand
ACTATGAGCTAACAAAGAACTACTCATCAAAACACTCAAAATCGGTTCCAATTTACAGAACAGAAAAAAATAGGACTTTGATGTAATGAAACTGCAATTTTACACATCAGTGATAAATCTGATACAACTTGATCCAGAGAACATTAGGTAGGGATGGCAGGTAAGGTTTTAAGTGCTCACATTGAAAAAGGATGTGATTATTTGTAATTTTTCCGCCACAAAGGCATGTTATGTTCTTACAAAACTTGTCTTAAAAGCATTCAATTTGATCTTATAAATCAAAGAAATTATAATCCGTGAATAAGGTATGCTACATTGATGAAATGAATTAAGTGTGTCAATGTTTATTAGCTGGCGTGAGTGAGTATCAAGAAAACATCCAGAATTTTTTAGTTTTTTTCTAAAATGTTTCCAGCACGCATTTTCTAATAGACTGTATCCCTCATGGACAGACAATGGAATACTGATACATTCTGACCCGCTTGTATTTCTTGCTCCCCGCTTTGCTGCTCTGTCGACCCTCTCATTAAACTGAATACCACAGTGTGAAGGAACCCAACAGAAAGAGATACTCGTACCCCTAATAACCAAAAGATGTATTATTTGATGAATGTCTGTAATTAAATCTTTTCTTACGGTTGTTGATTTAGGGCAAATAAAACCGATTTTGAATCGACACAAAGGAGGGCCTGAAGTGTTGGGTAAGAAAGATCAAGAAGATAATACAGGGCCATTAAAATGGCAGTTAGCTCGGCTGTAAAAATGGGATCTGTTTTTTTCAAGGTAGTAAGATTTTTCCACCTTTATAGAAGGAATAGCAAATGCTGCACTACTTCTTTGGTATCTAAGAGAGACCCGTCTGTATATATCTTGAGATGAAGCGGGTACGAGTTTTCTATATACTCTTTTACTGTTATGCCAATCAAGTTTTCATTGTCACCTTTTTTCAAAGACGAATGGTTGATATCAAATGATGCTCTTTGAAGTTCCCATGGTGGGGCTGGGAGATGAAGGAAGGTGAGGTTTAATTATTTCGTTATGGTTAATTTCTGACTCTTCGAATAAATTGGAAGTGAAAGTCCCAATTGTCGTAAGCGAGGAGATTGATTTTGCTCTTTTAGGGAAGTTAATATCAGATCTCAAACTAACTTCGTTTTCGACATTGCTGTCACATGTTGAAGATCGTAAGACATACTTTGCGACAGCGAGCCGTCGATACTCATCTAATGGTAATACCCCAGTTTCGCGATATGTTCCTAGGGACGATGCATGATATGGTATACCTATAGCTAGTTTGAAAGCTTTGCAATCCCAAGCTCTGCATTTTCTTTAGCAAACTTGCCGGTGCACTGAAGAAAACTTCTTGTCCATAAGTGAGTCTTGACCGTATCAGCGATAATGCCAGGTGTTTGAGTACATTAGCGTCTTGGCCCCAGTTTGTTTTTGTATAACTTTTAGAAAATTAAACTTTTTCTGGCCTTTGTTATAGATATTGAATATGATGGTTCCACGATAACTTTGAAGTAATATATACTCCAAGAAATTTACCATCGGTCTGTACTCTAGGATTTCTTTATCTATTCGAAAAATGGGTAACTCTACTGGATCGGGCCCACTATTGAAAAGTACAAGATTAGTTTTTTCCGGTGATAACAAGAGTCCATTCTCCATCATGTAATTATTTAAGTTATCAAGTTCCCGTTGATACAATTTTCTAAAATAGTTCAGCTGTCTTTTGGAGGTTTTCCTTTTCATGGTAACTTTCATCCACATGCATATGTCATCTGCATATTGCACGATTACAATATTATTTGACACAGATTGTGGTAAATCATAGAGCAGAATATTGAATAAATGAGGGGCAATAACTGATCCCTGTGGGATTCCCATTTGGGGAATCTTAAGGTGGAATAGGAGTTGCCTACTTTTGTTTGCATACTTCTGTCAGATAAGAAATTCTTAACATAGTCATAGATACGTCCAGATAGACCAATACTTTTTAGTTTATACAGTAATCTACCATGCCAGACATGGTCATAGGCTTCTTTATATCAAAGAATGTGGCCAGTACATTTTTTCTGTGAGCAAATTGATGTTTTAATCTGCGTTGTTAGTTTCACTAAAAGATCAATTGTACTTCTATTCTTCCTGAAACCTGCTTGATTGGCAGGATAACTTTTCTTTTATCACAATGGTAAATTAGCCTGTTTAAAATGATCTTTTCCAGCAGCTTACCGGTGTGTGATGTTAGAGCAATGGGTCTGTAATTATTTTTATCTTTCTTTGACTTTCCTTGTTTTGGTATTGGAACTATGATTGAGTGTTTCCATACCTTTGGAATATGACCTTCATCCCAGCATTTTTTAAACAATTCATGTAGTAATATAATCCAGTTTTTTCCGGCAAATGTTTTAACATTATGCTAGATATTGCGTCTGCTCCGACTGACGTTTTCTTATCACTTAAAAAAACAGCGTGTGTCTTTCAGTTCTTTCAAAGT
>JADBJO010000984.1:345000-365645 GCA_016801955.1 Conus betulinus | reverse complement strand
GCGTATTGTGGTTACTTAGGCTCTGTTTCGAACTCGTGCGCGTCTCTTCTCTCTCCTCTCTCTAGGTTCTCTCTTTCTCTCTCTCAGCTCTCTCTCTATCTCCGCTCGTCTATGCACTATCTCTCTTTATCTCTGTTTTTCCCTCTCTTTGTCAGTGTCTGTCTCTCTCTCTTTGTCTCACCACAAATCTCTCGTCTGTCGGTCTTACTGTTCTGTGTCTGTATGTTTGTTGTCTATCTGTGCCTCTTGTCTCTGTCTGGTTCTCCCTCTCAAGTCGCCTATACTTACCGCTCTCTACGCTCTCGGCCGCTCCTGTCTCTCGCTCTCTCTCTCTCTCTATGATGTGCGGCTAGAAGGGGTGTAGTACTGCCCCCTTCCAGTCTGGTGGGTTGGCAATAGTGTGTATGCACAGGTGTCCTCTCTCTCTCATATCTCTCCTCTCTCTCTCTCTCTCTCTACATATTGCATCCTAGAGCCGCGGCTTCCCCCCCCCCTAGTGCAGTTCTTGTGTTTGTGTGCGGAGTCTCTATCTCTCTCTTCTCTCCTCTCTCGCTCTCTTCTATCTTCTCTCCTTCTCAGACGCATGGTGCACGAGAAACATTAGCAACAGATGTAATCTCCTGACCATCCGATATGGAGTTCATGACACTACAGCAGCTACCACAAAGGTCTTGTTGGTAAATCAAGCAAGGTCCCGCTGGGACGTGGAGACTCAATTCTAATCCCGGGATCCACGAAACACGAGCGTAAGTGTAAAATGGGGGCAAACACAGGACGCGAAGTCATCACAAAAGTTGTCACATAATGCACAGCAGAGACAGAGACAGCGCCCGCCTCCCCGCCGAGGAGCACGGGAAGAAGGGTTTATTCACGGTAATCTGCTTTACAAAGTAAATGGCAATCGTGCGTTCATATTTCAGCGATGGCATCTTTATTGAAATAATAAACGTTTGCCCTCTCTCTCTCTCGTCTCTCTACTCTCTCTCTCTCCTCTCTCCTAAGATACCCAACACAACGCGAGCGCTCGTGAGCACACCACACCACACCTCACAAACACACAACACACACACACACACACACACGACACACACACACACAATACATGAGCGCTATGATGTTGCACAAAGACCTGTACAGCAACCCAGGCAAACACACGTGCAAAATCTCTCTCTCTCTCTTCTCTCTCTCTCTCTCATCTCTTCTCTCTCTCTCACACCACACACACACACACACACACACACACACACAGAGTGTGAGAGAGAGCCAGCAGAGAGAGGCTTATCTTACGATTCACGACAGAAAGCATCGTGCATTTTGCACACGTATATGCAGGTTATAGTGACCTGAGAGAGAGAGTGGGAGGGGAAGAGGATCGGAGAGAGAGAGAGAGGACGGATGATGGAGAGGGGGAGGGACGAGACACATCGAGAGACCCGGTTACCGAGGTGGAGTAGGAGGAAGAGAGGAGAGGGGATGACTCGAGTTGACGAGCGAGAGGAGATTTGATGAGCACGAGAGTAGGTTGCAGAGGGGAGAATGACGAGATGAGAGAGGGGATGACTGAGAGAGGAGAGAGAGAGAAGAAGCGATATGAGAGAGAGAGAGAGAAGAGAGAGAGAGCTACAGGTGCCATTAAGCAAGGGGGGGTACACATACGACTGGACATATTGCATCATTAAAGTGTAAGGAAAATACACATTGTGTCATTAATGTATAAGGAAAATACACATTGTACTATTAAAGTATAAGAAAATGATGACATTAACAAAACTATCAGGACGTAATAGGTGTAAGCCTCGCTGATATTGTTAGGACGGTTACATACATATTTATAACATAAACCAACTCACAGGTGAACGATCAAATCCGATTAGAAAACCCGTATACAGCGTCCTGTCCTACGCTACCGTTACCGCCCCATTTAGTTCCAAAACACAATTCCTTTTCCCTCTCTCACCTTGCACGGAAAACATAAACAGTAAACACAAGCTACATTCTTCAATTCCTCCTTTCTCCCAATCTCTCTCTCTTTTCCGACGGATCCCCGACCGCCCTCCCCCCACCCCTTACCATTCTCCACTCCCCATCTCACTGTCCCAAACACACACACACACACACACACACACACACACACACACACACACACACACACACACACACACACACACACACACACACTGAGGACTACATGGCAGAAGTAACATACAGAAGAACAGAACTAAGGACAGGACAAGGAAGTTAGATTACAATACTATTGTCATTAAGTTCTAATTTCTTTTTTCTCGCATTGATAGCTTCACTTAATTACTTAGCAAGGGCAATGATAGTTGTCTGAATATCTGTAGAAAAAAAGATTTATCATACCACTTACTGTAGGCTCGATGTGAGTCACACTGAAAAAATGAACATTTTCGGCGAATATCTTAAAAGAAGCAAACACTGAAAAAGAAAGTGCACTTCATCTTCGTTGTTGTGACCGCATATTGGGCAGTCAGCACTTCGTTCACTGGTCATAAACCAGTGTTTTGCAGCGCCTAGATCATGCACTTTTAATCTAAATTTTATCAGATCTTGTCTCATCTTTTTATTCGTTATAAAAGACAGATACCTCTCCGCTTCAAACGTAATTTTTAAAAGAACAATACCACTTATATTCATCATTATCTTCAATTTCAGAATGTCAGTTTTGTTTGTAACACGAAACAAGTCTTTCCTAAAAATGTTCATATGAACCCCTCCTCGGAACCAACATCTTGACACAATCATACTATACCAAAACCATTTTATGTTGGAGTGTTCCTAACTTTTGATGCCCAGTTGTATTTGCCTGCTTTTAATTGTGTAAACAACATATACACTTGCCTACATATTCTATAAGTTGACAGTCTTAACCATCATAACCACTATTTAACACATTTAACTGCTGTTCGAACGAAACAAAGGGTATCTTCTTTCTCCGTAACTCATTTGTTTGAAGAGTGTAGGGGTACATCCAAAAATCATTTAACCCTGTATCTTCTAACCGCCATACTTCTGCTGCGTAAATCAAAATGGGTTCAACTTGAGTATTGAAAAGCTTCCCAGAAAAGGAAGGATCAGTTAAATGTAGTTTTCTTAGTGTTTTTGAATTTCAATAACGCTCATTTTATCTTTTCTGCTCATGTCTAAAAAGGCAGCACTCATACTTGATTTCGTTGCAAATATCACGCCTAAGTAATTGTGTGTGTTGTTATTCTTATTTCTTCGTTTCCATGCATCCGTTTTCCCTAATTCCAAGATAACTACCTTTACGGAAAACCATATTGTTAGTCTTATCGAGAGTTACTTCTCGACATAATCTGTCAGCTTCTTTTTCAGATTGTTCAGGTAGCTCTGTAAACATATAACAGTAAACTGACAGCAAAATCACATCGTCTGCAATAAGCAATGAAAATAATTCTAAAGTTCCTGGTACCATCTGGATTCCTTGCTTCCCTTTCCTGTTTAATTCTACAGCTAATTCGTTTACACAAAAGAGAACATAACTGGGCCGAGTACACATCCTTGTTTTACTCCTCTCGGACAATAAAAAATCAGAATATCAATGCTTATCTCTCACACATACAATGACTGAGTCATAAACTCTCCGAAGTGCTTTATACATTTTTCCATCAACTTCTCCTTAACACATGCCATAAGACATTTCTGCCACCAGAATCAAATGCTTCCTGAAATCGACGAAAGCTACATCGAGCTTAGAACCTTTTGTTAATAAATATTTTTTAACGACAGAGAATGAAGTAAAATTTGTGATTGATTGTACTATACTCTGCTCTTAACCCACCTTGAATAATAATGGATTTACACCATTCTTTTGGGAAAAATGCCCCGTTCAAATATCTTATTGAAAGGCACTACATGATGTTTTATTACTGTTTCATTGGCATGCATTTCACCAAATATCATATCAGTACCAGAACTTTTATAGGCTTTATGTTTGTTTATGCTAGATACAACTTCCTCTTGAGAAATAGAATCGTTCAAAAGTGGGTCGTCTGAATCCTTCATTTAGTTCTCGGCTAAGATTTCCTCATGTGCCAGCCCAGGTGTCATCATATTAAATATCCTGTGGAAATATTCGTACCACTGAACCATAGAGATGTTTATTTTTGCAAACATTTTTTTTTCTGTTCACAGATCTAATAATTTTCCCAGAATACCTTGGGGTCGTTGGTTGACTGTTTCAGTTTAACTATTCTTTCGTTGTCAAATCCTTTTTTTTCTTGAAAATAGAAGTTCCCTTATTATCTTTTCTCATCCACATCTCTATGCTGCTTATTACTTTTGTTTTTACCTTTGGGATAGTTTTAGGTAACGTCGGACCGTTCTTTTCTTTTCGGTGCATTGTTTATTATACCATTTATTTACGCTTTTCTTCTTATTGCCTACAGTTCGAATCATGAATGCAGCAGCGCCAAGCAAAGCTTTAACAAACATATCTAGAGAAGTGTGTTGACATCGATTGAAAAAGGGCTTGAACAGCTACTTGGATATGGCTATGAAACACATATGTGACTTGAATTAATGTCTGTACTTTAACAAATAATCTTCAGACCACACTATACAATCTTCCTCATTCGCCACAGTTCTAAATGTGTCTATACAATCAAGACCACATTTCAAAATAAACGCGACTGGCAAATGCCAAAAATCAACACAGTCTCCAAAATGTAAATGACAATTACTTGCAAACAGCCCTTTAGTGATTATAAAAGCAACAATCACACTACTACCATGTGGTGAAACATATAAACTGACCTTCAAAATCACCAACACATGCACCGTTCACAATAATGCAATCCAGCATGAAACACAAATTCAACAAAGACTCACCAAAGTCATTGATAAGCAGGTCTTTTGACTGTCGGTCAACATCATTATCATTGATATCATCAATGGGAGAATAGGTAAGTGCTTTCTCGCATTTAGATCCCAACCGATCATAAGATGTAACTCTTCATCATTTGTAACATTGAGAATAGTTTCTAGTAAAACAATTCCATCTTTTTGTATTTTGTTACTGTTTAAAGGACTGTTCTCCAGAGTGTTGAAGAAGAAGAAAAGAAAAGAAACACCCGAAGGTACTGGGGAGGGCCCAGACAAGCACTGTCTTCACCTGCCTTTATAGCAGTCCTGCACCACCCTTGGAGCCTGCGCTGTGTTGACGATGGGTACAGGCACGCGCAGGACACTCCATTAAGATATCAAGGGACGTAACTGCTCCTGAACAGAGGTAAATCAGACTACAGGATGCAACTCATAACAGCCTTAAAATAGCGTCCTCATGGGTGTACCAGCTCGTATTTCATGACTGCTGAGCCCACCGGCAATAGATAGCACCCTCCAGCTGCCGAGACACACCCCACAGACCCCAACCACCCCTGCCCATGGACAGATGAAGACAGTGCCACTCCAGACACAGCCAAGCTTTCGCCATACGGTCTTATGTGCGCTCAAGAGAGAATCCAAAGTTGTAGTCTTTCCCAATGTCAACAGGACTTTCCCTGTGGTCAGTGGGTCTTTCCTCACCGTTACTGGACCTTTCTCCAGGGTCAGCCTACTTAAGGCAAAGAAGAAAAACATCCGAAGGTGCTGGGGAGGACCCAGAGAAGCACTGTCTTCACCTGCCTTTAGAGCAATAATAAGCTCATCTTTATCGACCTTCAAACACACTTATAATTTTCACAACCACAGTATTATCATATGTTTTGCAGCGTTGGTAGCATTTGCGGAATAAAAACAATAATTTTCTTCCTGTTTTGATATTTTTGCGAGTACATGATATTTCATAAAGTTAGTAAAAATTCCAGAATTGTCAAAAGTGCTATCCACAAAAGTTTCTGTCAAGCAATTGAAATCAAAAAGTTCAATGTATTCATTGGAGAGATGTCGTTCAGTTTCGTGTACAAGTTTCAATACTGAAAGTCAGGAATTTCAAATCACATTGATGCCCAAGCCTTTCCTATTGCTTTTTAATGTTTCCGTCTGAACGACGGGGAGTCACACTTTTAGCCAACATGCAGGGATTCAGGAGAACATCTTTAGGCCAAGGAAAATTAATTACTTCTGCATACGAACATGGCGAGTTAGAGAGAGAGAGAGAGAGAGAGAGAGAGAGAGAGAGAGAGAGAGAGAGAGAGAGAGAGAGAGGGAGGGAGGGAGGGAGGGAGGGAGACAGACAGAGAGACAGAGAGTCAGAGAGTCAGAGAGACAGAGAGACAGAGAATGAATATGGTGGGTTGCTGAGGGATATCCGAATTAAATGGAGATGGAAAGTGGGGGCCCATCTGGTAATGTCAAACACTTACGAAAGGAACATCGATCTTGACGGTCTATGAAGGAAAAAAATCCGATCGCTTAATTGACTATGCAAGCACAAGTCACATTTCATAACCGAAGAAGAGGGACATGAACAAGAAGAAGAAGAAGAAGAAGAAGAAGAAGAAGAAAGAAGAAGAAGAAAGAAGAAGAACAACAACAACAACAACAACAACAAAGAAAAAGCGGGGAGGAGGAGGAGGAGGAGGAGGAGTTGGAGCAGGAGGAGGAGGACAAGGAAGAGGAGGAGAAGGAGGAGTGCAAGAATTCCCCCATCCCCCAACCACCCTTACCCGTGTGCTGGTATCAACGCATTTCCCTCATCCTGCCCCGGTGAATTTCCAGCAGGCAGCCGGCTCCAGTGTTTACGAATTCCTCTACATTGCTTTCTGGGCTCAGCACAGACAATCAGTGTAGGTTCCTGATGCAGCCGACCCATTTTGAAACAGAAAGGGAGGAAGTCAGAACTCTTTTCACTTTCACTAATATACCTACAGCTTTGTTTCTGTCTTCCTGCTCGTTTTCTTTTTTATCCGTCGTCTGTCTGTCTGTCTGTCTGTCTGTCTGTCTGACTGTCTGTCTGTCTCTCTCTCTCTCTCTCTCTCTCTCTCTCTCTCTCTCTCTCTCTCTCTCTCCGTCTGTCTATCTGACTGTCTGTCTGTCTGTCTGTCTGTCTGTCTGTCTCTCTCTCTCTCTCTCTCTCTCTCTCTCTCTCTCTCTGTAGCATGTGTGCGCACGCTCCCGCGAAGATATACGCATGTGTGTGTGTGCGTGTGTGTGTGTGTGTGTGTGTGTGTGTGTGTGTGTGTGTGTGTGTGTGTGTGTGTGTGTGTGTCTGTCTGTCTGTCTGTCTGTCTGTCTGTCTCTCTCTCTCTCTCTCTCTCTCTCTCTCTCTCTCTCTCTCTCTCTCTCTCTGTGGTGATACAGATATTCGGCCAGTGAGGGGTCTCCACAATCGTCATCTTTCTGTCAAAGATAGAAAGGAGGCACAGGTTTTATACCTGTCACGTCCAGTCCTTCATAATGTTTACACGAGACTTCTTCTATCCGTCTTTGTAGCGTCCGTCTTCCATTTCCCATGCACAGGAAGTCATTCAAGGCAAGCTTACACCTTCAGATTGTTATGGAGCGAGTCCCTCGTCTTTCGGTACATGCAAACTGTCATGAAGAAGAGACATTCATATTTTTTCTAGTGAACTTTGCATAAGATATTAAGATACTGCCTGGAATACTTATTCAGATCACTTCCGTCTTTCACGTTATCCTGCTGTCAAAATTCTGACCTCATGTTCACACAGAGGAAATGGAGAAAGAAAAGCTTTTTTTTGTTTTTGTTTTTTTGGGGGGTTTTTTTTGTTTTTTTTTTTTTTTTTTTTTCCATCTTGACGTGCGGGGCATAACTAAGTCGGGTTTTATCAACTGCAGTTATTACTCAGCCTAACCAAATTTCTGAAGTGAATCACTTTGTCCTGTGTGGGCCCCTTTGATTCGTTGCAGATTACTGGGGGGGGGGGGGGGGGGGGGGGGGGGGGGTTATTTGTTTGTTTGTTTTTTTTCCCTGTCTTCAAAGACCAATCCCATTCCATGTGTTGCTTGCAATGCCCTAATGGTTTATAATTATATATTCCATAGGGTGTCTTCCTCGTCTTCAGTGAAGACGATTTTTCTCAGTGAAATATAAGTTAAAGACACACGGCTTGCATTTCATTCTTGAAAGTCTCTTGTACTGTAATTCTTGTGTGGAAAAGAGATGGTGCAATAGGAGAGGGAAGAAACACTTTGGTCTTTCTGCATTTGCTTTACTGGCTGGTAGTTATGAACAATTCTGCAGGGATTATAAAGTCTCAGAATAACAGGGCATGCAACCAAACAATCTCGACTCAAATAGTCAAATGCTTTCGCTAAATTAATGCAACTCTCTGTTCAGATACCACCATTGTGGGAGATTATCTTTTTTTTTCCTATCTATGATTTTCTCAGCAGATTTCGGTTTGAATTCCAGTGCCAGCTGATGTCATGAATTAAGAAAAAGAATCTGCTCTTATGGATATACAGATAGAATGCAACAGAGCGGCACATACAGAGAGAGAGAGAGAGAGAGAGAGGAGAGAGAGGAGAGAGAGAGAGAGAGAGAGAGAGAGAGAGAGAGAGAGAGAGAGAGAGAGAGAGAGAGTAGAGATGTATGTCACTGGCTGCCATTTCTCTCACAGTCTCATCCAGCTTCTGTCTGATGCTCACAGTCTGGAAAACTCCAGTCGTCTCTTCCTACCATCTCTGTCCATGGAAGAAATAATGAAATACCATGACGAGGTAAGGACTGAAGTGCAAAGTGTCTGATAGACCTGTCGGTAAATCTGACGAGGTGAAAGTACTGATATGGCCCCTCATAGACTGCTGGGCTGAAATCAACAAGGAATGAAATGAGACGATAAAGTTACAAAGTAGGAACCGTGATTAAAACCTCGCTTCAACTAGCACTTAGCAGTCTAATCGTAGCGAGTCTGGGATGAAGTTATGTTCAAATGAGCAAGGTTAGCTGGACGCCCCACCACCCTTACTTCTCTTAACTGTTTTCCCCTGACAAAACACACAAAAACAAAAAATAACATCTCCAGTCACTTTTATTTACACACATCTCACTCAAAAAAATAAGGGGAAATCACTCAATTATAACAAATGAACAACCTTGCCAGTACCACAGCCAGGGGAACAACCTACATTCACTGCGATCGACTCCCCTTCACACAGTGCACCGAAGGGTGCGATACCCCGAGACCTTTAGAATATGGCTTCCCTGCCACTAATGGAAACACTCGGGTCTGGCGTCGCACCAGGGAGGCAAGGCCAGCCACTGGGTGCAAAGGTTAGGGACCTAGAGTGTCGACGCAATAGTGAATGACACTGAAAAACCAGGGCAGTATCACCACCTCGCAAGAATGGGCTAGAGTGATCAGGCCCACCTCTCTATGAGTGAGTTCAAATCCCTCAACTGCTGGGACTCACGTGGATGACATATGATGTGGAGGGATTCTAGAAAAGGGAGAAAAGAGAGACGACTGACAGACACTAATAAACCTTTCCTCCTGCATTCTCCCCTAACTGACTAAACTGACTGTATATCACCTCAAGCACACCAAATTTATTTACAGCCGATCATCTCACGATTACATGAACATGGTGACATCATTAAAAAATTATACAAGAGGGATGTGTGGCAACAAAACAAGTTTTGTTGTTGTTGCTGTGTGTGTTTGTTTGTTTGTTTGTTTTTTAATGCAGCCGACAATTGGTGACGACGAAGTTGAAGACGATGACTAAGATGAAGACTACGATGAAGATGAAGACTACAATAAAGATGAGGACGACAACGAAATTCCCAAAAGTGTTATCTACTGCCCATCACTGGACCACTATCAAGCCTCAAAGGGCATCATGCAGGGCACCACACTTGAGCCAATACTTAATACTGACTGCGCCGAGACTCGAGTCGTCAATCTCTCCTCTTCACATCTCATGCACGGGCACCATAGTGGGATCCGGGAGGATGGTGCTCCTCACAGGGAAGCTGTCGAACACCCGATACCTCACTGGGCACTGGACGATTCACGGAGCACCTGGGTGAGTGGCTGGATTCCTGCTGCCTCACTCACGCACAATCAGGGTTCGACGGGACCTCAGCTGCCGGAGATGCTCTTGGGGCACTCCCTGTATGGAAAACAGGTCGACAAGTGTTCGGGGTGTGACGAAGGTCTGCAGGGGACCGGGGGCACTCCAGCTCGGTACTTCCACATTCACCGGGAAAAGGGAAGGGGGAGGAGGGGGTGGGGTGCTCTCAGACAAACACTGCCCTTGACCATACGTACAACCCCAGAACTGGTCAGGCAGGACGACGAAAACAGAGGTATCTCCACAGGATCACAGGCCAGACTTGCAGGCCTACCCTTACTTGCTCAACCAGGTCAGTACATACTGACAAATATCAGTCCACTAGCTCAACACTTGACTGCTACAAGGACCACTGTACAACTTCACCTACTCCTCCTGCAGAGACTAACACTATGCACTGACTATACACCAGCCCTGTGGCTGGGATAAACAATAATCTTCCCAACACGAGCCTCTCCAGACTGTTACATACTGAACCAGTGGCCACGGACCCAACTGACTGCCAAATAGTTCACTTCCAGCCAACGTGCCCTGTGCTTGCGCCAATTTATCTCATCGCAATGGTTTATGTGCTAAGCATAACTCTCTCTCTCTCTCTCTCTCTCTCTCTGCTTTTGTCTCTGTCTCTTTCTGTCTCCATCTCTGTCTCTGTCTCTCTCTATCTCTCTCTCTCTCTGCGGGGGTGAGTTCCGGTTCACGTGAAGTTGACAGATCGGCTTCAGCGCTCTGAACACGAGTGCAAGTACACATGCACTTGCCTTTCGGTGTGCGTGCGCAAGCGCGCGCGCGCGTATGTGTGGGTGTGTGTGTGTGTGTGTGTGTGTGTGTGTGTGTGTGTGTGTGTGTGTGTGTGTGTGTGTGTGTGTGTGTGAGAGAGAGAGAGAGAGAGAGAGAGAGAGAGAGAGCATGTGTTGTTTTTGTTGTTTCTTGTTGTTGTTGTTGTTTCTTTCTTTTCTTTCTTTAATTTTTTCGCTGTTTGTTTGTTTTTTCGTGGTTTTGTTTGTTTGTTTGTTTGTTTTTTGTTGTTTAATAGTCCATTCTCAGCTCAAAACTGAGACACACACTCTTCAGCTTTATGATGAATGGTTAAAAGTGTATGTTCAAACTCATTGGCGTCTAATTACATAATGGACATCGGATTCATTTATGCTCGGACCATGGAATCCTTGATTTCTCTCACCACACACCGCCAGTGAATATTTCAAAAGAAGATTTACAGACCGCAACACGTAACAATAAACAACAACAACAACAACAACACACACACACACACACACACACACACACACACACACACACACACACACACACACACACGCACGACACACACACACACACACACACACACACACACACACACACACACACACACACACACACACACACACACACACACACACGCACACACACACACACACACACACGCACACACACACACACACACACGCACACACACACACACACACACACACACACCACACACACACACACACACTCACTCTCTCTCTCTCTCTCTCTCTCTCTCTCTCTCTCTCTCTCTCTCTCTCTCTCTCTCTTCTTCCATATTAGCAGGCTCCAAAGTGGGTTTTCGCACCATTATCCCACAAATTCCACACGCTAATCATGACCCAATCTGTCTTTCCTGAAGACTATGGTCGGACTTTCGTCTGTCAGGCGGATTGATCAGTCTGATCCGGTGACGGCAATCCCTACTTTGCATGGTGTGGGGAAGGTCTTTGCTCTCTGTGTTTGATGTCGGCGTCTTGAGACAAGGGGAATGACTGGAATAGGTCCAGTGTTGAATGTCTTGGGGGGCTTCAAAGCGGTCACTGAAGCAGCAGTGGCTGGTATGTTCTAAAAATACCACAATATTCTCTAGATGAGGTCTGTCTAGGGGTAGAGATGCAATTATGGAGAAAGAAGATTTAAGAGAGACAGACAGACAGACAGACAGACGAAGACAGCCAGACAGACAGACAGACGGAGACAGACAAACAGACAGAGAGACAGACAGGCAGAGACAGAGAAATAGACAGAGAGACCAATAGACTTCATTGACATATTCAGCAGAATTGAGGCATTTCTTTGTGTAGTCTTTAATCTGTGTCTCTCCATGTCCCGGTTCTTCAGGTAGCGAGTGCCCACAGATTCAGTACCATAGGAAAGATGCGGATATTGCGACTGGCACTGTATTACAATACTACATCAGAGTTAGACCGCTTTCGCACAACAGTTTTGAACTACTTTATTGAAGAAGAAGAAGAAGAAGAAAAAGAGAACAACAACAAAAACAGCCCGAGAACAACACATCCTCTTTCTTGTCGTAAATTGTCCAGCCAATCATTTCATTTTAAGAGCATTGTATGAACAATAGTATGCAATAGACATTTCTCTTGCATGCAGATTCTTTATGGAATCACTATGTAACCCAGCAAAAACGCGAACGACTGCAAAAACAACACAAAGCGCAACCGTGCACTGCTAACCCTTTAGTAAAAAATATATTTCAGTTATTTCTTTTTGTTTTGAGATTTCGTGCACAAAACCGATTGTTGTCTCCAAATGGGTGTAATGTGAATCCTTAACCCATTAGTATTCAACAATAGCAATCGTCTCTCGCCACACAATCAGGTTCTGGAAATCTAATAGGCCGCCTGTTTGATACAGGTCTTCGGATATATATCCTGAATGAATAGAATAAGACGAATAAGTAAATGAGTAAAGAAATGAATGAATGAATATAGAAAGACAGAAAGAAAGAAAGAAGCGAAAGATATCAGAGATACAGAAAGAAAGAATGAACAAAAAACGACAGGAAGAAAAAAACAGAAATACAGAAACAAAAAGAAAAGAAAGGACGGAAAGTACAAACATACACGAATAAGTAATAATTGAATAAAACCAAGGTGAATGAAAATGACCAATCTGTGGTGCAAATATCAGGGCACGAACATTTTTGCTAGAAAACTTTCAGAAGTCTTGCTTTGCCCCCGTAGATAAGAGCATAGTAGTAGTAGTAGTAGTAGTAGTAGTAGTAGTAGTAGCAGTGGTAGTGGTAGTAGTAGTAGTAGTAGTTGTTGTTGTTGTTGTTGTTGTTGTGGTTGGTGGTGGTGGTGGTGGTGGTGGTGGTGGTGGTGGTGGTAGTAGTAGTAGTAGCGTCAGTAGTGGTGATGATGGTGGTGGTGGTGGTGTTAGTAAACGTCGTCGTCGTCGTCGAAGCAGCAACAGCAGCAGCAGCAGCAGCAGTAGTAGTAGTAGTAGTAGCTGTTGTTGTTGTTGTGGTTGTTGTAGTAGTAATGGTTGTGGTGGTATTATTATTACAAACAGTAGTAGTAATAGTAGTGGCAGAAGCAGCAGCGGCAGTAGTAGTAGTAGTAGTAGTAGTAGCAGCAGCAGCAGCAGCAGTAGCAGTCGTGAAGTAGAAGGTAAACTGTTTGATAATCGTGTAAGACCATTCGCATTCTAGAAACAAGGCCTCGCCTTACAGTCGACTCCAGCCATGAAATACTAGTAAGGGACAAAGACAATGAACACTGATCAACATTCATCAACATATAACATTGCCACATGCTCGTGGGTCTTCAAGAAACACAGGTAAGCTACTGTTAGGACGACACTGCTTTCTGGACATGTCTGCAACACGCTCTACGGGAAGTAAGATAGGCGAAGGCGCTTAAGCTAGGTACACGGGAATAAAATAGCAAAAAAGAAATACTACAGAATGATCTGGGGAAGGGGGGGGGGGGGGTTTAAAAGACAAAAAATACTCTTCAACAAATTACAAAGACAAAACACAATGTGTGTCGACCTCTTGGTTTTCTTCGGACAAAATAAACAACATTCAGGCCAATGAAAATGAAGAACGAGCAATAACTTATCTCCTTAAATTGGGCGCAAAATGGACTTTCAATGAAAAAATCAGAGAAACTAGGCAATGAGGAAAAAAATTGATCGATGTTACGTACGTCTCTCTCTCTCTCTCTCTCTCTCTCTCTCTCTCTCTCTCTCTCTCTCTCTCTCTCTCTCTCTCTCTCTCTCTCTCTTTTCTCTGGTGATTTCTTTTTTAATCAAAAAGGCACTGGCTGCCAAATGCAGCCCCCCTCCCCCCTCCCCCTCCCCCCCCCCCCCCCCCCCCCCCCCCTCCCCTTAATCAAAAAGGCACAAGGCTGCCAAAGTACAAAGCCCCCCTCCCCCCCCCTAAAATCTTTCCCCCCCCCCCCGTTAATTGTCAGATTTCTCGGAGAATGCCACAAGTAAACATAGTACAAAGCGTGCTTGTTATCTAAAATCTTTCAAGCTCAGAAATTGTGCGTGTGTGTGTGCGTGCGTGTGTGTGTGTGTGTGTGTGTGTGTGTGTGTGTGTGTGTGTGTGTGTGTGTGTGTGTGTGCTATCCGTTCGTACTGTCTCATCTTCCATTGCACTATAATGATACGACCCTCAACCCGCTCATTCCGGGCCCCGGTCTATATCCACACCCCGAATTGTCAGATTTCATTGCACTATAATGATATGACTGATATGACCCCACCCCGCTCATTCCGGGCCCCCGGTCTATATCCACACCCCGAATTGTCAGATTTCATTGCACTATAATGATATGACTGATATGACCCCCACCCGCTCATTCCGGGCCCCGGTCTATATCCACACCCCGAATTGTCAGATTTCATTGCACTATAATGATATGACTGATATGACCCCCACCCGCTCATTCCGGGCCCCGGTCTATATCCACACCCCGAATTGTCAGATTTCATGCACTATAATGATATGACTGATATGACCCCCACCCGCTCATTCCGGGCCCCGGTCTATATCCACACCCTGAATTGTCAGATTTCATTGCACTATAATGATATGACTGATATGACCCCCACCCGCTCATTCCGGGTCCCCGTCTATATCCACACCCTGAATTGTCAGATTTCAACCCCAGCGCCGGTATTGAAAGGGAGCAGTCATCGCCAAGGCGTCATGAGGCAACGCGCCAGAGGAGACATAGCAATACCGTCGAGTCACTTCAGTGCTGCCTGCTCAGAGATGCTTGTTCTAATACAACAGGAGCAAGACACCACCTACTAAGCCCCTTGCTGGCGACAAATATAACTGCGTGGTCGCTGGGCCAGCAGGAGTGAGCGTCTCCATCCGGTGGGGGTCACCACGTCTGTCCAGCGACAGTAACTATAGGACTGCCAATGGTGGTGACCTCGGCACGAGTTCGCCAAGGACATGGGTGTGTGAAGGGGAACTAAAGGTCACGCTGAGAGCAGGACATGAAAGATCACGGCATGTGTGACTCTTTAATGCCTAACAGTTAAGATGAAGATGATGAACGTGACGCTATGGAGTTCCATTTCAGACTGAGACTGCATAACAACGTTGTATTCAACTTTCAAAGTATATTTTGACATCACCCAGGTCCAAGAGATACAGACACATGCAATGCTGTTGAGGAAATTTGAGCAAGTCTCAGAGACGCATCCATTAAGTGGATCAAACTCGACTGTGTGGCCCCAGTCTTCACGGGTTAGTCCATGGAAAGCTCGGCGCTGGGTAGGAGCTTCCAATCCCAGAAATAAATATAATGACACTGATGGGAATCTAACCCACGACCTCCTAGCCAGGAATCCGTGACGCTAACCACTGCGCCCCAGTGACGGGTACATTAAGTTGTCCTCAAATAATCATAGTTTCTCTCTCTCTTCTCTCTCTCTCTCTCTCTCTCTCTCTCTCTCTCTCTCTCTCTCTCTCTCTCTCTCTCTCTCTCTCTCTCTCTCTCTCTCTTTTTTCTTCTATTTTGTTTTAAAGCGATAAGGAGTTTATTGGAAGTAACACAGTAAAAACGTGGGCTGGGCTTTGCTGTGTAATCTCTTGTCTTTCTTTTTTAATCCTATACTGTACAAGTGTCTAGCTCTAGATCAATGGTTTTCTCTGAGAGAGAACTGAACAAACTTTCGCTGACTTACTGTTAGTGTGAACTTTGTCACTGCACGCCATCTTTTTTTTACCATGACACTCCCCCCCCCCCCCCCCCCCCCCCCCCAACCCCCCACACCACCCCTCCCCCCTCCTTTTTTTTTTTTTTCCAACCAATTTTAGTGATTTTCCCCCCGTGATATTTCCCTAGACTTTTGTATGGTACCCTCCTTCCCCACACTCACTCCCCCTCCAAGGGTTCCCCCTCACTGTCCGTCGGACCTTCCCCCTATCCGCTCTCTCCACCACTTCACTTTTTTTTCTTAGTTGTTCGTTTGGGTGACACCACTCCTACTCACGTCGTCTGCAAATGGACCCTCCCCAAAGATGCACTGGTGACACCATTCCTACTCACGTCGTCTGCAAATGGGCCCTCCCCAAAGTGCACTCAGCCACTCGGAAATGAAACGTCTGCTTCGTCAGTCTGAGGCTTCATGGCGAGGCGAGTGCGGAAGTACCTGAGTGTATCTATCTATCTCTCTATCTATCTATCTATCTATCTATCTGAATAGATAAATAAATAATAAATAAATAAATAAATAAATAAATAAGAAAGCAAGAAACAATAATCAGTGGGGAAAAAAGAAAGCATTGGTATACCCAAGTGGTAAAGTGACAGAAAAGCTGGCCTCAACTAGTAGAAATATTGAAAACAAACTGATAGCTGGTCTGAACTAGCAAAAATAATAATTAAAAAAAAAAAGAGAAACAAACGAAATATAAAAGAATGAATAAATAATAACTAAGAAAGCAACAACATACCCAACTGGCGAAGTGACAGAAAGCTGGTGTTGACTAGTGAAGATATTGAAGAATAAATAAAAAAACAAAAAAAATAAAAACAAAATTCGAGAAAAAAAAAGAAGAAATCCTTAAAAACAATAAGCTAAAGTTTGGGGGTAGGGGTGGGGGTGGGGGGGGTCGTCGAAGCAATAAACAGACCTTTGACCTGATTTTTTTTTTACATGCTGTCCTGAAATGCAGACAGAGAGATTTTAAAGCATGCTTGGAACACTTTGTGGACTTCTTCAGGTTTGAAATGTCATATCTAGTACCGTTTGAAAAATTGTTTTCACGAAGGAAATCTCAGAAAATTGAAATGAATGCATAATTATCATCTGGGTGAATCCAGTTTTTCATTCTACAGTGATAAATTGCGCATGTGTTTTGTTCTTTTTTGTATCTTATAAATACACTGTTAATGGTTTTTCCTCTAGGCCTACTTCATAAAACCATGAGTTACATTAATATAACAACCATTCCTTTATGAAAAAAAACTGTTGTAGTTAACTTTCGCAGTTACTAACCACCAACCCCACTCAGTTTTTGTAATTAGTTACTTTACTCACTACGTTTTTCTTAAGTCACAATCCCATCATCGTGAGAGAGAGAGAGAGAGAGAGAGAGAGAGAGAGAGAGAGAGAGAGAGAGAGAGAGAGAGAGAGAGAGAATCATGACCTGCGGATATGGTGAGTTCCCGAATGTCGTTGCCTTCGTCATACATCACACCACACCACTCCATACATCACACCACTCCATAAATCACGCCACTCCATACATCACGCCACTCCATACATCTCACCACTCCATACATCACGCCACTCCATACATACACCACTCCATACATCACACCACTCCATACATCACACCACTCCATACATCACGCCACTCCATACATCACACCACTCCATACATTACACCACTCCATCATCTCACCACTCCATCAAACGGAGGTTCAACATCAAGTTGAATAGAAGTTCCGTTTAAGATGGGCATATGATCATAAACAATGCATGCTGCAGAATTTCCATCGTTTTAGGATCATTTTGTGGGAGTTAATGTGAGAGATGAGAATAAAGGTCAGAACTGTGTGACTGTATCGTAAAATGGAACCTGGCACTCTTACTGAATGCAGAATTAGAACTAGAGTTCGAAAAAAAAAAAAAATGTGAACGTGACTGGTTTTGATTCAGTAAACATTTCATCAACACTTTTCATGGGGTCATATTTGCTCAAAGAATGCCCCTTTTACAGAAACACCATTTCACTTGATGAAAACTTACTGTAGGGTAATAATAATTTTACAATAAAAACATAAACATTACAAATACAAAATCCCATCTCATGAAGAGTTCTTTTTATGACTCTAACGGTAACTCATGTATTCTTTTACATTTTAATGCACTTGACATCATCCATTCACAGGAGTATGCCACTTTTCACTTTACAGATATTGATGAATGGACAACATTTGTACTTCTCATATTTGAGAAAATAACGCCTTTCATCAAATAGATCTTCACCCTTACTATAACGATTGATCTAGAAACGAAGCCAAACGTAAGGTAATGCTGGAGAGAGAGAGAGAGAGAGAGAGAGAGAGAGAGAGAGAGAGAGAGAGAGAGAGAGAGATGCCCATGCTTCTCTCTCTCTCTCTCTCTCTCTCTCTCTCTCTCTCTCTCTCTCTCTCTCTCAGGGCATTCCATTAAGACGTCAAGGGACGTTATTGTTCCCTGACAGATGCCATTGACAGAGGTGTGTGTGTGTGTGTGTGTGTGTGTGTGTGTGTGTGTGTGTGTGTGTGTGTGTGTGTGTGTGTGTGTGTGTGTGTGTGTGTGTGTGAGAGTGAGAGAGAGAGAGAGAGAGAGAGAGAGAAAATATCTGACCAATGCCTCTCCCCCCCCCCCCCCCCCCCTCAATCACACACACACACACACACACACACACACACACACACACACACACACACACACACACACACACACCTCGGTCAGTGGCATCTGTCAGGGAACAATAGCGTCCCTTGACGTCTTAATGGAATGCCCTGTGCGTGCCTGCACCCTATGTGAACACAACACAGCCTTCTAAGAATGGTGCAGGATTGCTCCCAGCTGGTTTGTTCAGCATTTTGAGGACAGTACTTCTCTGGATCCCATTCGCACGTTCGTCTCTCTCTCTCTCTCTCTCTCTCTCTCTCTCTCTCTCTCTCTCTCTCACACACACACACACACACACACACACACACACACACACACACAACACACGCACGCACGCACGCACACACACAAACGCGCGCGCGCGCGCCGCGCTCACTTGCCTAATGTACTTTCCGCTAGATTTGATGATGAAACAGCTTGAAATTCCCGTTTACAATAACTCGGTTTTGTTTCTTTCCTGCTATCAGGATTTCTGTGCCAGACGCACTGAGTGAAAAGGGCAAATAACATTTTCGTAATTGGAAAGATGGAATAGAGCTGGTTAATACCACTAGGTCGTTCTTCTATCACTTTACTGTCTATATATCTTTATTCTCAGTGACAAGACCTGCGAGAAGAAACAACAGAAGTACCAGCAAGCCAAGCAGCTCACCCAACAGAAGCTTCGGAAGATGAAGAACAACTGTTGGGAAAAGAAGGCATGAAGTCTGCAACGACATGAAGACATTTCACGAGGGCCTTCGCACCATCTATGGACCAAAGAATACTGGGTCAACACTCTTTTTCGTGTTTCTGACCAGACCACACTGCTGACTGATAACACTGACATTCTTGCTCGCTGGGCTGAGCACTCCAATGCTCTTTTGAATAGTCTCGTCAATATCTGAAGAAGCAATCGCAGCGCTCCCACAACTGCTAGTGAAGGAATCTCTGGCAGACCCACCCTCCAATGCAGAGACTGCGAAGGCTCTGAAGCAGACTACGTCTGGTAAAGCACCAGGAGCAGACAGAATTTCAGCAGACATCTACAAGAATGGAGGCGAGGTACTCCTGGAAAGCTGACCAACCTCTTCCAGTCCATATGGGAAGAAGCAGAAGTGCACCATGACTTCAAAGACGCCCCAATTGTACACACTTATAAGAGGAAGGGTCATAAAGCGTCCTGTGACAACCATCGTGGTATTTCCCTTGTGTATCGCAGGAAAGATTCTTGCCCAGGGTCATCTTGAACAGACGCATCACCCACATAGCAGACTCCATCGTCCTGCATTCACAGTGCGGTTTCGCACAGACAGGGCCACAACTGACATGGTATTTGCTGTTCGCCAGCTACAGGAGAAGTGTCGTGTGCAGATTCAGGAGCTTCACATGGTATTTGTTAATCTTACCAAGGCCTTCGGCACAGTTAGTCGGACTGGCTTGTGGAAGATCCTTCACAAGTTTGGTTGCCCGGAAAAGCTCATCTCACTGACGGTTTCATTCCATGATGGCATGCAGGCGAGGGTGCAAGAAAACGGAAATACCTCTGACCCATCCCAGTGAAAAATGGAGTGAAGCAGGGATGCGTTTTAGCTTCCACCCTCTTTACCATTCTGTTTGCTGCAATGTTGACTGATGCACTCCGGGACTGTGACAAGAGGGTATACATCTAGTTCGTTCAGATGGCAAATTATTTAATCTTCCACGACTTCAGGCCAAGACCAAAATATTTGATGCCCTTCTGAGAGAGTTCCTCTTTGCAGATGGCTGTGCACAGGCCGTGCACTCCCATGAAGACATCCAATGCATCACAGATCGCTTTGCAATGCTCCACCATCACCTGTCGACATCAACAACACAGAGATAAAAACTGTGGACAATTTCTGCTATTTAGGCTGCGCTGTAAGCAGCAATGGATCTCTGGATGCAGAAATGATGATGTTGCGCAT
>JADBJO010000984.1:327500-337500 GCA_016801955.1 Conus betulinus | reverse complement strand
TGTACCATTATTATTGCATTACTATCATTATCATTTTATTATTACCATCATTGTCATCATCATCACATCATTACAACTATACTAATGTCATTGTTGTTATTATTACCATTACTATCGTTTTTACAATTATGCTTACAATCATAATGTCCTATTATCATTAATCATTAATTGTTATCACTAATCCCACATTGCCAGCATTAATCGCAGAATTAAAATAGTAGTAATACTTAAATACAGTAACTTAATTACTAAAGAGAGAGAGACAGACAGAGAGAGAGAAAAATTGTGATATTGTGTATAGGTGTGAGTATGTTGCCCCTCCCCTCCCCCAGTTAGTACGTAAACCCATCCCTTTCTTCCTTCCACCCTCATAGTATCAACACTAACAAAAAGTAGCATGTACCTATCCACCACCGCAATTTCATCCCAAATATCCCCCAGCAACGTACACATACTACCATATCTCCCACTATCTACCTCACACATAAATTACAGCCATCTTCCTTTCCCCTCTCACTACACTCCCCTCTATTTGTCACATCAATTATTGTTTATTCAGATACTTGTCCACTCCATTTTCGTCATCTGGTTTTCTTTTAATTTCTGATACTATTTCCTCTACAAGAGCGTCTATTCTATATTCCCTCTTTCCTGTACATGTCTGTGTAGGTGTTTGTAACTATGCGAAAACACACACACACACACACACACACACACACACACACACACACACACACACACACACACACACACACACACACACACACACACACACACACACACACACACACACACACACTTCCTGTCTCTCTGTCTGTCTGTCTGTCTGTCTGTCTGTCTGTCTGTCTGTCTCTCTCTCTCTCTCTCTCTCTCTCTCTCTCTCTCTCTCTCTCTCTCTCTCTCTCTCTCTCACACACATTTTATTTCTATTTTTTGTTTGTTAATTATTATTCTTATTTTTTGTTTTATTTTCATTTATCTTCTATTTTCATTTGATGTTCTTTTATGATTACATGACCGCTTTGCTTGCTTCTTTGCTTTTTTTTATTTATTTTTTTTTTTACATTAATTGATTTCACTGCATGTTGTAGTCCCTACTCAGGGCGAGGACTGGATGTAAAAAAAAAAGCACGTTAGTGCTTATCTATTATCCTCGTAAATAAAGAATTTGTCTTGTCTTGTCTTGTCTCTCTGTTTTTCCCCTAACCCTCTCCCTCTCCTCTGCTGTAATACTACTGTTAATCTTTCACTCTTTGACCATCCCTATTCCTTTTCACCCACCGTCAATATCATGAACATTGTAATATTTATCCCCACGACCTTCTCCCTACTCCAGTAGCACTAACTTTTGCATTGACCATCTCCGTTCCTTTCCACCTACTATTACTTGTACTGATATTACTTTTATTACTATTGCTCTCAATAGCAGTCTCATCACATCATCATTATTAGCACGATCATCATCACCTTCATATGGAAAAGAACACTACCAACAAAAACAACAAACTTCATTATTCATATTATCTCTATTAGTGTTAACATCATCATTATCTTCATCACTATTATTATTACCAGTTATATACATTTTTTTCTATCACGAGTTTTTGTTACAACTTCACAACTATTAGAAATGTTATAGTTATTACTATCATTAAGATAACTATTATTTGTCACAGGCATGATTAGCAACGAGTTATGCGCATCTGCTGTGTGCATAGCCAGAGAGAACCTTTTAAATTTTGTTTCTTTCCCTCCTTGTTTCCAGTGTAAAATTACTCACCGTCAAACTTTGACCAATTCAACTGATAGACATGCACGGATCCGAGTATGGATGTCGAAGCAGGCACACTTGCTGTCCCCGCTGTTGGTCGGGTAGTGCTCGTTAATCCCTCCCAGAGGGTGAAAACGTTTTTTTTTAACATGCCTATTCACTTTATGATAATTGTAGTTAACTGATAGCGCTTTCTTTAAACATTTTAGATCAAAATGTTCAAAAATTTGTAATATTTGCATTTGTTTTCGAAAGTGCTCAGTCAGTTTGCTCGTTTGTGTGTTTTTGATGAGTTGTACGGGTTTGGTCATTTCAATTCTGCTCTTTCTAATCTCTCAGTACTTTTGATGTTGAACAGTTGGTAGATTGGGTATTTATGGTGTTGTTCACTTGTAGGTATTTTTCATCTGGAGGGGCTGGCCTGGCTGTGTGAGCTCTGGTGGGAGTGTCTGAGTGGTCCTCTTCCCCCTTCCTGTGGTGTGGCAGCCCACGTGGTGGCCAGAACTTGCCTTGCTCCCACAGTGCCTTCATCTTTGATAGTCAGTTGGTCTGCCTACCTCCTGAGCAGCTGTGTCTTCCTTCCAGACAGCTGACCAGTGCTCTACTTGCGACTTTGTCCCTCTGTGCCCAGTCACAGGTGCGGAAGCAGTTTTCTTCTTCTGGGCCCTGTCTCAGTGGTAGTATTGTGTGGACTGCATTCGGTGCATCCAAAAATTGAGTTCAGAGTGGTTTCTTTTTCTATGTGTGTGTAGGTGCAAGTCAACTTCAGCTTGGACAGCAACACTGACCTGCGACGTGATATCCGGAATCATATCCAGAAAGACTCGTAGTATTGTGTCATGTCATGAGTGATGTTATGAATCCTTCTTCCTCTTGTTACTATATGGTGTCATGAGTGAATCTATTAATTATTTTGTAGCCTAACAGGAAGTGTGAATGCACACTTATATTGATGAATTAGTTCACCCTTACATGCTGATGTTATCCATGTGCTAAAGGAAAAAAATTCATTTCCATTTCATTGTTATCAAATGTGTACTCCTCGCTAGATTCTTGACTGGGCTATTATGTTGTAGGGTGGTGTGAGTGAGTGAAAGAAAGATTGATTTGGTAAAATACACAAACAACTTACACGCCTTCAAACATCATGAGACAGATACAACAGATCTTTTTGCAAGCACCCCTCACTCCACTCTGTGACATTTGGTGACCCCGATTCTTTGTTTGTGTTGAAATAGTCTTTTATGCTTCTTCTGTTCTTTAATTTTCAGGGGTTTTTTCATTCAAGATTATAAGTGAGAGTGTGTTGTTGTTTAGTGTTTTCTTTTAGTTTATTGTGCAATGTTTATTGATAATTTCATTTATTTGGGCCCCATCACCAGTCATACGGGTTGGTAGCAGAGTATATATGCTGTAAATTCCTTTTATTCTGTGCTACCATAAGAGACTAGGTTCTGACTCTCCCATGTGATTATCACTTTCATTCTTTTTTTCTTTTCTACTTTTTTTCTGTCTATCCTTTAGGAGTTCTGTCATCATCAAGCGAGGAGTTTGTTTTGCATTCACTGTTTTCCATTTTCATTAATCACCCTATTTATTTGTGGTTCTCTTCTCCTCTTTCATTTTCATTGGTGCAATTGTAATTTTGCAGTGTATTCATTAGTCAATACGTACATTTTCGTCTTTCTTCATGTAAATTACAGACTCCCTATGCATTTCACCCACACATACAAACAGAGATAAACTTGTTACACTTCTTTCACAGGCACCTATTTACAACTGTTGCTTTTGTATGAATGTGTAAATGATATTGAACGAACAAGTGTATCATTTTGGCATTTTCATCATGTTTTATTTGACATTTTATTGACATTTTTTTTTTTACCTATTTTCAACATCAGAAAAATTTTGACCTAGATGAATATTGATTGCTGTGGGGACATTCATTGTGTTATGGGATCATTTTATGTGATGTCCTAGTACTCAAGTTATTGGTTGTTTTTTTTTTTTGTGATTTGCTCCCCATTATCATAAATTAGCAGTTATTTGGGGGAAAACCAGGTGTTTTCAGTCAATAGCTGCTCATTTTAAGTGATCAGATTTAAACTAGTAAGAGTGTACTGTGTTAATTTCAAACTTGTCTTGTGAACACAAGGGTTTACCATTTGATTAAGAAAATAATCTGATTTCTAATTTGTCTTGTGAAGACAAGAGCTTACTGTTTGGAAAAAGTCCCTTTTGTCATTTTCTTGAACTTGTGCAACTTTAATCATTATGGAGTTGCCACAAGAGAAAGTTGATGACCTGGTGCAACAAGTGAAGTCACTCGGTATTACAGATCCTTTGAAAATCATTCAGAGTATTGATTCTGCTATGGAGCGTGAGTTTAGACTAAATGAGACAGCAGCCAAGCTAAAGTTAGAACAAGAAGCAAAAAAGGTTTAGAAAGTGAAGAGAGAAGAAAGAAAAAGCTACAGCTGGAAGAAAAGAAGTTACAGATTGAACAAAAAGAAAGAGAAAAAGAAATTACATATGGATAAAGAAGAAAAAAGAAAAAGCTAAAATTTGAACAACAGGAAAGAGAAAGGAAATTACATATGGAAGAATAAGCATGAAAGCACAAGTTCCTGTTGGAACAAACAAAAAGAACTTGAACTCAAATTGGCACAAGAACAAAGACAAAAAAATCTTCTTCTGGTGAGGGACCAAAACATACTAATCAGACTCATATTTGTGAGACCCATTTTCCCAAAATTACCCATGTTCAATGAAGCCAAGGATGATATTGATGCTTTTTTTTTTTTTTATAGATTTTTGAAGCTCATGCTAACATGTTGGAATGGAAAAATGAACAATGGCCACTCCACTTAGCTAGTGTGTTACAATGAGTTGCACTGAATTTTTATCATTCCCTTTGTACCAGTGATACTTTGACTTATGAGAATTTGAAGCAACATTTGTTGAAACAGTTCATGGCTGCCTCTGAAGGTTTTAGAGAAAGGTTTAGAAGTATGAGGCCTGAACAAGGGAAAAACTTTTTTCATGCTTTTTCTTTTTACCAGAGTTACCCATCTATTGAACAGATGGATTGAACTGTCAGAGATAGACAAGTCTTTTGAAGCACTTCATGATCTTTTTATCAGAGTGCAGATTTTACTGCCTGTGTCCAAAGACTTGCAGGTTTTTCTTAAGGGAAGAACTTTTGATTCAGCAAAACAGATGTGTCCTACACAAGCTCACCCTAACAAGTTGTCAGCTAGACATTTGGGTGCAGTTGCTCATACTGTTGTGTGTAAACAAACTCAACACTCAGGGACTCATGGTCAGTCTCATGGCAGACCAGTAACTGCAGTTACAGTGGAGGCCAGTCAAATCGCTCTCCTGGACACAGAGGTTCAGGGCATGGTGCCTCTGTCAGTCAGAGACTGCTTATCAGGGAAACCAGTTTTACCAGGTTAAGTTCTACAAATTCAGGGACTCAGTCTCAAGAGAAGCAGCAACAACATGTAAAATCTTTACCACACTCAAGTAGGGGGTCAAAGACCTACACAAGAGACCAAACAAAGTCTTATTTGTAGACGTTGCAGTGGTGTTGGTCATATTAGTCCAGACTGCCCTTCACCCACAAATTTGCAGCCCCCTCAGTATGCTGTGACATACAAAGTTTTGATTTCCCTGATGTAGAAGAACATGCTACTTTGAACAGTATGCCATTGTATAATGGTTGTGTGAATGAGATACAATGCACGCTTTTGAGAGATACTGGTTGTACTACTGCTGGTGTCAAAAAAATCATTGGTTAAGCCTGAACTGTACAATATATATTGTCAAAAGTGTATGGATTTTTAGTGGCAAGATTGATACATTCTCAATTGCTATTGAGCCTGCATGCTCACCTTTTTACACTGGTTTGTTGGAATGTTGTGTTATTGATAACCCAGTAGCAGATTTAATACTTGGCAATTTGCCTGAGGTCAAGAATGAACCTGACCAGGTTTTGGCTGATCAAATTGCGTCAGTCATCACCAGGCAACAAACTAAACTTGAGAGTTCTGCTAAGCCCCCTTTGAAAAAACCACTCCACTCATGTCAGAGACAAATTCAGGTAAATCAAAGGGTAAACAGACCCCCCAACAAGTTGATGCTTTGCTATCGGACTTTGACATTTTTTATGTGTCCCATCATGACATTGTAAACATGCAAGCATCAGATGCTACTTTGTCATCTGTTTACTGCCAGGCTAAAAATGTTCCTGATTGTGAATCGCTTAGAAAAAACTTTGGTGCATGTTCATCAACCAATGACTTTTTGACACCAGCAGTTGTACAACCAGTATCTCTCAAAAGCGTGCGTGGTATCTCATTCACACAACCATTATACAATGGCATACTGTTCAAAGTAACACTTTCTTCTACATCAGGGGAAATCAAAACTTTGTATGTCACAGCATACTGAGGGGGCTGCAAATTTGTGGGTGAAGGGCAGTCTGGACTAATATGACCAACACCACTGCAACGTCTACAAATAAGACTTTGTTTGGTCTCTTGTGTAGGTCTTTTGACCCCCTGCTTGAGTGTGGTAAAGATTTTACATGTTGTTGCTGCTTCTCTTGAGACTGAGTCCCTGAATTTGTAGAACTTAACCCTGTAAAACTGGTTTCCCTGATAAGCAGAACCAGAAACCAGAAACTATTTTGCTATCTCTGGGGACAAAAGTTTCTTCTCCAAACAGACCATAAGCCACACACATTTCTCACTAGTTTTTATTTCAAGAATGCCAGAGTCGCTCCATGGTCTCTGCTGTTGCAAGCATTCATGTTTAAGATTAAGCCTGTTAAGAGTATTGACAATGTTCTCGCGCTGATGTACTAAGTCACAATGGCCAGCCTCTTACTATTCTGTAACTTGTTGGTTGGAAACATTTGGTGTTGCCTGTTTTAGTCTTTGCTGTCTAGATCGCTATAGTGAAGCATAGGACATTTTGTCCTGATCTACAGTAAGAAGTCAATTTTATTTTATATGGACATTTCATTGCTTTGATAATGCATGTTAGGACTTTCAAAGAAAAGACAAAGTTACAATTTGGAAGTCATTTGTCAAAGTTTTGATGGTCATAATCGCATTGTTGTTTAAATGCAGTTTGTCATTTTTTTTTTTTTTTTTTTTTTGCACATCTTGGTGATAATTTGTAAATTGTCCAATCTTTTCATAATATCTTTCGAGAATGAGTTATTTTGCTGTATATAACTTGAACAATTTTCTCATGGATTCTCTCTTGAGGGCACATAAGACCGTATGGCAAAAGCTTGGCTGTGTCTGGAGTGGCACTGTCTTCATCTGTCTGTGAGCAGGGGTGGTTGAGTCTGTGGGGTGTGCTCGGCAGCTGGAGGGTGGTGTTTTTCACCGGTGGTCTCTGCAGTCATGAAATATGGGTGGTACACCCATGGGGATGCTACTTTAAGGCTGTTATGAGTTGCGTCCTGTAGTCTGATTTACCTCTGTTCAGGAGCAGTTATGTCCGTTGATATCTTAATGGAGTGTTCTGCGCGTAAGTGTACCCATCGTCAATACAGCGCAGGCCTCCAAGGGTGGTACAGGACTGCTCTAAAGGCAGGTGGAGATGGTGCTTCTCTGGGTCCTCCCCAGCACCTTCAGGTGTTTCTTTCTCTGTTATTTTGCTGCATATAACTTGAACAATTTTTTTCTTGTGATCTGTGACAAGAGTTCGATTCCCTCTTCATTTGTTTTTTTTTTTACTGGAAACGCTGGCGCTTTTTATAGAGATGGGTGTTGTCAAAGCATGATTCGCCGCGAGTTATGCGCATCTGCTGTGTGCATAGCCAGAGAGAACCTTCTGTTCTTTTCCCTCCTTGTTTTCAGTGTGAACATCACTCACCGCCAAACCTTGACCAATTCAACTGATAGACTTGCACATATCGGGTATGGATGTGGAAGCAGGCACATCTGTTCCGTATGCACTGATAGCGCTTTCTTTAAACGTTTTAGATCAAAATGTTCAGACTTTTGTAATAGTTGCATTTGTTTTCGAAAGTGCTCAGTCAGTTTGCTCGTTTGTATGTTTTTGCTGAGCTGTATGGGTTTTGGTCATTTCGATTCTGCTCTTTCTAATCTCTCAGTACTTTTGATGTTGAACAGTTGGTAGATTGGGTATTTATGGCGTTGTTCACTTTGTAGGTATTTTTCGTCGGGGGGGGGGGGGGGGGGGGGGGTGGGCTGTGTGAGCTCTGGTGGGAGTGTCTGAGCGGTCCTCTTCCCCCTCCTGTGGTGTGGCAGCCCACTTGGTGGCCAGGACTTGCCTTGCTCCCACAGTGCCTTCATCTTGGGTAGTCAATTGGTCTGCCTACCTCCTGAGCAGCTGTGTCTTCCTTCCAGACAGCTGACCAGTGCTCTACTTGCGACTTTGTCCCTCTGTGCCCAGTTGCACGTGTCAAACCAACTTAATCTTCCCCTGTGCCCAGTCGCAGATGTGGAAAGCAGTTTTCTTCTTCTGGGCCCTGTCTCGGTGGTGGTATTGTGTGGACTGCATTCAGCGCATCCAAAAATTGATTTCAGAGTGGTTTCTTTTTCTCTGTGTGTGTAGGTGCAAGTCAACCCCAGATTGGACAACACACCTGACCTGCGACATAATATCCGGAATTATATCCAGAAAGACTCGTGGTATTGTGTCATGTCATGAGTGATGGTATGAATCCTTCTCCCTCTTGTTACTATATGGTGTCATTAGTGAATCTATTAATTATTTTGTAGCCTAACAGGGAGTGTGAGTACACACATTTGTTGATGAATTAGTTTAAACTTGCATGTTGATAAATCTTAAATAAATGTCAGCGAACCGCCCAGAGAAACGTGGACAAACTAGTCACAAGACAAACACACACGCGTTTCGACTTCTTAGGTCTTCTTCAGGTACAACAAACATGAAACAAATAACGAAAATGCACTTAGCTTTGATCGCTTCTGTGTTCAGCGCAAGAAAGAAGGCGTTGAATGAAAACGGTTTTCATTCAACGCCTTCTTTCTTGCGCTGAAACAGAAGCGATCAAAGCTAAGTGCATTTTCGTTATTGTTTCATTTTGTTGCACCTGAAGAAGACCTAAAGAAACGCGTTGTGGTTTGTCTAAGATTTGTTTAGATTTCCGCCTGCAGTTGTTTCTTGTGACTTTTGTCCACGTTTCTCTGGGCGGTTCGCTGACATTTATTTAAGATTGATTAGATTTTTCCGCCTGCAGTCGTTTCACTTTGTAACTAGATTTACATGTTGATATTATCCATGTGCTAAACCGAAAAAAAAATTCCATTTCATTGTTATTAAATGTGCACTCCTCGCTAGATTCCTGTGATACTCCTTGCTAATACGTTGTAGGGTGGTTTGAGTGAGTGAAAGAAAGATTGATTTGGTAAAATACACAAACAACTTGCACGCCTTCTAACAACCAGGAGACAGATATAACAGATCTTTTCGCAAGCACCCCACACTCCACTCTGACATTATCTTTACAATATTTTTGACATTCCAGCTTACCACTTTTCCAGCCTTCTATGACATCACTATAATTACTGTTTTTTGGTTACAATCATGATTATTATTAAACTATTAAAATACATATCATAATTATTAATATACCCATTAGATTCCACCCCCCCATAATTCATACCTTCTTTCTCCTCTTTGCTCTTCCTGTCCTCCCTCCCCCTCCTCCTTTTCTTTCTTTCACTTAGAATTAGTATTAGTACTATTATTATCAATACTATTATCATTTTTTTCCTTTCCTTTCTTCTTTTTTTTTTTTCTTCTTTTTCTTCTATTTTTTTTATTTCTGTATCATGCTTCTATTATCAATACTATTATTATCATTACCGTTGACATAGTTGTTAGCATTTTTATCATTAATATCAATACAATTGTTATTATTGATATTACCATCAGTACCAATAACATCACCATCGCCATCACCACTAAGACCGTTGCCACAGCAACCATGGTGTGTAAGAATCCTCTAACCCAATCTACTTTCTTCCATACTGCAACTGCTATTGTCAAATTATCACCAAAAGTGGTAGTAAGCCTGTCTTTATTTATTTTCTTAATATTTGGACCATCATCATTGCTATTACCATTATTCCTATCAGTAATATAATTATCATCATTACTACCTCGACTCACATTCTCTCTTTCTTGACAGCCTCGTTTTTATTCACTTTATTTACT
>JADBJO010000984.1:315000-325000 GCA_016801955.1 Conus betulinus | reverse complement strand
ACCTTGTACACATAGATGGAAAAATTGTCTTATAACATCTTCGCGAGCAGAAGTGACCAGTAAGATAAGCCTAAATGCAGAAGGGTGTCTATGATATTTTGATGGGATGAACTGGCTTCTAAGTGTTTCCAAGGCGGGACAGCAAAACACAAAATGAACCTCGTTTTCACGAGCCTCTTTACACAAAGGACAAACAAGTTCAATCTCGGTACACTCTTTACGATAACGACATCGATGAACATTAATATCAGACACTCCAAATCTAAATCTTGTCATTATGTACTTTAAATGGCAGTCCATTTGTATAGATAAGTAGGTTGGAATGCGATGTAGTGGATTGAAGTGTCTGTAAAAATCAAATCTGTTACTATCTTGAATGTGAGCATTCCAGTCTTGCCATCTACAATCGATAAGTCTGAAACGAAGCATTTTCAAAAATGCAGTCTCGTTTCCGACACACTGGTTAACCCACGCATATCCCAGCCCTAATTCATATGAGAGAGAGAGAGAGAGAGAGAGAGAGAGAGAGAGAGAGAGAGAGAGAGAGAGAGAGAGAGAGAGAGAGAGAGAGAAGATGTACCATCATGCGAGTGAAACATTAAATGAGGACTTCACAGATTGGAATGGATTATCAGTGTGCTCATGCACGAGAGAGACGCGGCACAGTGTAAGGAGTCAGGGGTGATGGCTGGTAGGTAATTGCGCTGAATATTGTGTCTTAGTTCTTTCTTCTTTCTTCCATTTCCAGAGAGAAAGAGAGAGAGAGAGATTGGACGAGAGGAGAGAGAGGAGAGAGAGAGAGAGAGAGTGAGACTCACAGTGACACTGACATTGATTTATCTGCCTATGACAAAGTTCTTTCTTTTTGCAATGAAAAGAAAAGAACCCATACAATTCAACGAACAGTGAACAATATCCATTCGAACACACACGAACCACACACGAACACACACATCCGCAGCAAACACGGGTGCGCGCGCTCGCGCGCACCACACTTATTCATTTTCGTTGACCATCAAGCCTTCAACAATACAAAATAAGTGCAGTGTATGGATACATCTATCGTCACAAACTTCTACCACAACAGATTGTGATATTCCTTCGAAAATCACTGGTTTCTGCTATATATTTTGCAAATGCTATGGTGTTTTTTTTTTTTCATTCCTACTGGATAGAATTGCGATGAAATCTTCTCTCTGTGCAGCTGGTTCATTGAAAATTGTGCATCTGCTGCAAATATGGTTGATTCTGACCATCAACCACTGGAATTTGATTTTTTTTTATCTTTGATGGAAATAATTGTATAATAAGTTGTGAAAATGAATGCAGTAATGCACCATCCTTTATTAACAAGATAATTTGGAATGATGATTTAGCAGAGCAGTTCCATGATCGCATACGTTCCAGAAAAAACAAACAAACAAACAAACAAAAGACAAACTTAACCAACCCAGCAGTTTGATGGATACTGACATAAATCAGACACTAGCTTTATTTGATTAATATATACGAGAACAAGCAGCTTTTTATGGACAAGCAAATTTATACAAATCAGAAAAGATCAGAGATGAAGGATGTAAAACTTCTAAGCGTAATGTCTGAAAACTTTTGAGAACTTGTAGAAACTAACTGAGAATTTAATCCAAAAAGAGGACAATGCATCTTTTTGCAAAGCTAGAAGAGAATACAAGAAACTGTTGCAAAGAAAGAAAAACGGAATACAACGAAACTGTACTTGAACAACTGATCACGTCCATTAATGACCAGAAATAGTACAGAAACGGTTTTCGTCCAGTAGAAAATTATACGTTGCATTTATTGATTTCGAGAAAGCTTTTGACACTATTTCAAGAAAATTATTCTGGCCTATTTTGATTAGGAATGGAATTATGGGTAAAACATACAGATGTATAAGAAGTGTACAAGAAATTGTTAAAGCTCGAGTTTGCTATGGTGCACAGTATACAGGCTGCATATATTGCACTCATGTTGTGAAACAATGTAATGTTTGTAGTCCTCTTTTGTTTTCCTTGTTTATAAACGAACTCGCTCTCGATATCATTAATAGTGGCAGACGTGGTGTTAGCCTTAATATTGATTTCATTGAACTGTTTATTCTTTTGTTTGCTGATGACATGATCTTGTTTGTCAGAAACTGTGGTTGGCTTACAAACGCAGTTGAATATTCTTCAAAGAGCTGCGTGCCAGTTACAGCTTAAAGTCAGTTTGGAAAAAAAGTAGTATAACAATCTTCAGGAAATGTGGGTATTTAGCAAGTACTGAGAGATGGTTTCATAATAACATACACATAAACGTAGTAAATTCTTATCAATACCTAGGCATCCTGTTTTCCACAGGACTGAGTTTTAAGCATGCATGCCAAGATTTAGCAAGTAAAAGGGAAACGAGCTGCAATCAGCATTATTTGCAAGTTGTATCAGCTAAATAACAACTCACTGAAATTGTATTTGAAGCTTTTGGATACTTAGATTCAACCCATACTCCTATATTGTGCGAGATTTGGGGGTTAGAAAATGTTTCATCCATCATTGAAAGTATCGATTTGTTTGTATTAAAGAAGTATCTAGGAGTTTGTATTAACACACCAAACGACATTGTGTGGTGAATTGAATCGATTCCCATTAACGATTAATTCTAGTGTGTTCTTTGCATTAGATACTGGTTGAAACTGACTCGAATGGAGAAACGTAGATTACCACCCAAAGCGTATAAAGTGTTATTAAATTTTGCCAATAGAGGATAATTAATTGGCCTCAAAAGTTCGTGATTTTTTGAATAGTTTTGGCTTCTCCTATGTATAGGAATACCAAGGTGTGGTATACATAAATTTCTTTATAAAAGATATTTAAATAAACACTAATCGACTGCAGGTAGCAGAACTAGAATTATCATGTGAATGACAGTGACATTTATAGAATACAGTAAATTCAAGACATCGCTTGGACTAGAGCCATATTTACTACTGGGTTTGGATAGATTTATTCGATACATTCTGACAAGATTTAGATTTGGAATGCCTGATTTATCAGTACATAGTTCAAGATACAAAAGGAATGATGAATGTGGGACAAAATGCCCATTGTGCACATCTGCCACTGATGATGAAATTCACTTTTTTTTTGCCCTGCTTTTAATGTTTTGAGACACAGTTTAATCCATTCAGAATATTATAACAATCCCAGTGATTTCAGATTAACGTTGCTTTTAGCATCACAAAACGCACAGATTATCAGTAATTTTGCTATATATCTACATAAAACCTTTAAGAAAAGAAAAAGAGCAATGTCATGAATAACCAATTTTACCAGTCAACTGGCGTCATGTAGTCTATGATACAATGTACAAACTGGTTTAATACTGATTTCATTTTTCTCTTTGTTTCTTTGAATTAGCTTCAAACAGATGATGGGTTGATAGTATCATTCGAATTTGTATTATTATGTCTACTATCAATGTTCACACCCCTTCAAATGGGTCTTTGGCCTTACTGAATAAAATTCTGTTTTGTTCTGTTCTCTCTCTCTAAAATGAAAAAAAAAAGAGACTGAGACAGGATATTCCGCGCATGTACCTGCCAGCCATCACAGCTGACTGTTTATACTGTGCCGTGTTTTATCTCGAGCATGAGCACATAATCCATTCCACACATAACATAAGAGGATAACGTGTTTAACTCATATAATGGTAAATCTCTCTCTCTCTCTCTCTGTCTCTCTGTCTCTGTCTCTCTCTCTCTCTCTCTCTCTCTCTCTCTCTCTCTCTCTCTCTCTCTCTGGACATATTAACCAGTAGCTCAGACACTGCCTGGCAGACCCGAAAATAATTTTACCACACAGAACTTGTGCCCCCACTTTCCTTTGCTTCCTGGTGCTGACATCAAATTTAGTGAGCAAAGACTTTCCCCAGACTGTGTAAAGCAGAGATTTTCCTCTGCTTATCAGACTGATCAATCCACCTAACAAATGGACGTCGGAACGTCGTCCTCAGAAAGACAGATTGGGTCGCATTTAGAGTGTGGGATTTGCGAAGTAATGATGGTAGAAACCCGATTCGTTTCCTGCTGATTTCAAGGGAGAATGGGTGTGAGGGATTTTTATTTGCCGCCCCCCCCCCCCCCCCCCCCCCCCCCCCCCCCCCCCCCCCCTCTTGAGGAACACCTCCCTCCGCTTTTGGCCCAGTCCCAGGTCTGTCGTTCCTGTCCCATCATTCCTGACTCCGTCGGTGGGAGTCCAGTCCCTCGCTGTTCTTATTGACTCCATTATACTGCAGCTCGTGATCTAACTTCCAGGATCTGCCAACAGGATGCACAGAACAGTCTTTCTCCCTCCTTCCTCACTGTTGTGATATTGCACTATCGCTGACTTACTTTGGTAGCTGTTCAACAATATTTCAAAGAGAGAGAGAGAGAGAGAGAGAGAGATTATTCTACATACATAGATGCATGCATACATACATACACACGCATGTACGTACGTGCATACATGCATATATACATATCAATTACTTTAATGCATCAACTTGTCAAATCAACAACATATCAATTATTTAATGCATCAACTTGTCAAATCAACAACAATGCACAGTAGTCCAGATTGCAGGCGCATCAATAAACGTTATCTCTTCTCTCTCTCTCTCTCTCTCTCTCTCTCTCTCTCTCTTCTCTCTCTCTCTCTCTCTCTCTCTCTCTCTCCCTCCCCCCCCCCCCCCCCCCCCCCTCTTTTTCTCTCTGTCCCCACGTCCTTTCTCTCTCCGGCTGGCTCCAATTCTTTGTCTGTCAGTGCTTTAGTCAGTTGATACTATTTAAAGCACAGTTTGAAAGTCAACATCTGTCAGTTTCAATGCTGGTTCATGAGGTGATTCCGCCTTGACCAAACACGCCTAGACCCAATCATGACAGACATGCTCAGTATTTTGCGAGTTGTTTACATTTTGTTATGGGCAGTCCTAACATTGAAAGCCCTGAAACCACTCTTTTATGAACTATACCTAGTGAACCTATTACAAGAACAACCACTTTCGTGCTAAATCCGGCATCACTAAGAGCATAGCAAAGAGGCATGTACTTTTGAAATTTGCCCTCATAGCATGTTTGTATGAATGTGTCAAATGGGTTTGAAACTTCGATGACGAATGCCACCGAGTTTCGATGGTCGATGAAGCATAGATCAGGTTTCAGCCTTGGCAGATCTTCAACACCGTTTATAGAGACAGGCCTATTTTGAAAAAACATCCACAAAATCCGTGGCAATGCATTTCTGTAGCTCCTTTCTGATGATCTCAACGCATCTGTCGTGTCTTTGTGTGTAGAGGCCCCTCAGTTGACGACATCCATTCAAGGCATGGGAATTTGTGTCAGAACGAAACCCGCACAAAGCACACTCTCTCCGGTAAGTGTCAGGATAGTAGATGTTGTTCACTGCATTGGTCTCCAGCAGCTGTAGACGTCCCTTGTTGATGAACCTGGTTATTTGGTCATTGACGTTGGTGTTGGTGAGGTGTCCTATGGAGTGGGTCATTGCCGCATCCGGAATTGCAACCCGGATGATTCTCCCTTGTTGTTGCAGCTGCTGAAAATGGTGCGTATCCTTGTCCATTTGCATTCTTTTGATTGCGCTGCACAATTGTTTAGAATTACTGTAGCGCATTTGAACTACTCCATCCTCAGAAGCTGGGAGTACTACTCCGAAACTGTCGCTGCTTTCATCGAACTCCAGCCTTAGATCCAGTCGCACACACAGCTCATGGAGCTCAACGAAGGAAGACCGTGACCAGTTGACCTTACTGCATTTCCTTAACTTCCCTTCGGAGTCTGTGGCATATCCTCCAAAATTGCTGTCGTCTGGATCTGCGTGAGGCACTTTTCTCTTTTCCATGTGGAGATGGAAACTGTTGCGCGCTACCATTCTGACATGTTGGTCATCACTGTTCAGAACAGAGATCAGGAATGAGATGCGTTTGGCGTGGTACATGGTACTTGGTTTTCAACAGACCAAGGCTGCCTTGTTTTCGGGAAGGAACATGTGCGCTCGATTGGTAGAAGAATTTAGCTTGAGATGAATGCGAACATACATACATACATACATACATTCATATCTATATGGTGCGTGTGTGCGTGCGTGCGTGCGTGCGTGCTTGCTCGCGCGCGCGTGTGTGTGTGTGTGTGTGTGCGTGTGCGTGTGTGTGTAAGGTAAGGTAATGCTGCTTATAGCCCAGCCGACCACAAATGGCGATATCAGGGCTGTCACCACAAAATCAACTCACAAGTCATTAAAAAAAAAAAAGTCTTAACCAGCCGCCGTGGCGAAGTGGTTAGCGTCGCGCACACTCCCGGCTGGGAGGTCGTGGGTTCGAATCCCATCAAAGTCATGTGGGTTTTTCTGCCCCGACCGGCTCCTACCTAGAGTTAAGTTTGCTGCGGACTCAGTTGGGAAGACTGGGACCACACATTTGAGTTGCATCCACTTAATGGATGCGTTTCTGAGAGTGTTGCTCAAATTTCCTGACCAACACTGCAGGTGCCTGTATCTCTCGGGCCTGGTTAACGCCGGGATATATTATGAAAGGAAGCGTAGAACACAGCCCTGTCATGTAGTCTCAGACCGAAATGGAAATCTGTAGCATCATCTTAATCATCCTCATTCTCATCAATCAGCATTTAAAAAAACAATGTCTCAAATTCTGTGGCCCTTCATGCCCTGTTCTCATGGTGACCTCAAATTTCGATGTCCTCTCTATGTCTGTGGCCTTGGTTTGGTTCCATCGGGGTCACCGGTATCGGCGGGTCTATGGGGGCTGTCGCTGGACGGACGTGGTGGCGCCCTCCAGAGGGAGAGCTCACTCACGCCGGCTCCGCGACTAAGCAATTATTGTCGTCAGTAGGGGGCTTAGTAGGTGGTGTCCTGCGTATGTTAGATCAGAACAGGCGCCACTATATACCACCGAAGTGACTCGGCAGCAGTGCAGTGTCTCATCCAGTGGGTTGCCTCTTGACGACTTGACATTGACTGCCCCTGTGGATTGCTGGTGCCGGGGCTGCGGCGGCGGGGCTGACCTGGCTGTGGCTGTGGACGGGGTTCCGGAATGAGCGGCGTGGGTGCACTGCCTCTGAGGTGGCGCAGAGGTTGGGACGGCAGGGGAAAAAAAAGGCCTTTCACTCATCTCTTTAAAATACACTTGAAAACGTACCAGAAACTTCGTTAAAATCTTTTCTTCCGTAAACTCTTAGATCAGATGAAATGTTAATCTCTTTCAGAAACTCAAAGATCATGTCAGGTGGGGCATCTCTGAACAGGGTTTTCATGGAGTCTGCTGTAAAGTGATTACGTCTCACATCGTGCAAGTCCCAAACATCTAAAAGAATATGTTTCACCGTGAGTGGAATATGACATGGAATACACCACGGAGCTTCTTCGCCTTTTAAAAGATAAGAATGGGTATAAAACGAGTGGCCTGTGTGCAAGCGGCAGAAGACTGTTTCGTCTTTACGGCAAGCTCTGGAACATGGTAAACACTCTCTAAGGTTTGGACGGATTTTGAACAGTTTTTTTTTTTTTATCCGTCTACGAGTTCCATTCTTCTTGCCAGAGGTCTTTGACGTAAACCTGTGTTTGGGGTTTCAAATCAGTGTGAGGAATAGACAACCTCCTCAACTTTTCGTTTGTGGCACTCGTGGCAAGCTGATCAACCACCTCGTTGCCTCGAATGCCCACATGGCTGGGAACCCAAGCAAAAAAAACTACATTGTATCCATCAGATTTTAAAGAGGTGCATACTTCAAGCTGAGCGTGCTTGAGATTACGGCCGGCAATTACCTCCAAAGCAGAAAGGGAGTCTGATGAAATAATGAAATTTTTATGTTTCGATTTGCAGATATTTTGAAGAGCCAGGGCCAAGGCTGTCAGCTCAGCAGTGTAGATGGAGCTGTCTGTTGGAATGTGTTTGGTACATCTCCTCTGAGGGGGATCTGCTGCACAAAACACAGCAGAGGCAACTCCCTCCTCAGATTTAGAACCGTCTGTGAACGCTCTTTTGTAAAATGGAAACAGAACACAGTTCAGCAAAAGGGACTTGTAGGCCAAGGAACTAGTGGAATCTTTCCGGTAGGATGCCAAATCAAAGCGGATCTCTGGAGTGAAGAAAGTACATGGTGGGTCGTCAGGAAACTCGGAAAAATCACAGACTACTCCCAGGTCTATTTTTGCTTTGTTCAGATGGGGAAGAAGACGGATTCCCGTGGGTGGAATGGAATTTGGGTGGTCATCGAATTTCTTTTGGAACTTGGGGTCGAAAACAGTCATATGCAGGGTTTTGAGGTTCAGAAGAGAGGCTCAGACAGTAATTCGAGGCAAGTTTCAGTCGACGATTTGAGAGGGATGGGTCTCCTGCCTTAACATACAGGCTTTAAACAGGGGTGATGCGGAATGCACCCAGACACAATCGAAGCCCTTGATGGAGGATGGGATACAGACTTTTCAGGTACGAAGGTCTGACCGAGCCGTACACGACACACCAATAGTTCAATTTGGAGCGGATCAGAGCCCTGTAGGGATGGAGAACAGTTTTCTTGTCAGCGCCCCAATCTGCGTGTGCCACGACTCGCAGAATGTTCAGTGCTTTCTGACATGCAGTGTTTATGTGTTGGATGTTACTTTAAAGTTCAGTTTTTGATTAGAAAAAAACATATAGCACCCAGAAGTTTGGCTTGTTTCACAGCTGGAATGGTGGACTTGTCTAGATGAATTTCAGGATCAGCCAAAAATGGACGAAAATTGTGGGAAATGGATTGACTGAGTTTTGGTACTTGAAAAGGTAAACACGTTTTCCTTAGCCCACCGTTGAATCTTACTGACACAAAGTTGGAGTTGACACTGTACGCTGACGTAAGAGGCTCTAATGCGTACAGCGCGAAGAAATCAACGAACAGAGAGGACTCAAAACCCTGGTTTACCAATTTCACGATGTCGTTGATTTTTTGATGCTGAAGAGGGGCGGGAGAAAAAAAATGCTCCCTTGAGGTGCACCCAACTCCTGTTCATGGATGTTAGACAATGTGTGGTTCCAATACCTCAGCCAGAAAGTTTTGAATAAATAGAGGCAGATGACCACGAAAACCAAGCCTATGAAGATCTACAAGGATTCCCGATTTCCCAAGTGGTGTCGTACGCTTTTTTTTTTTCAAGATAAAAAAAGATAGCAACTACATGCTGCTTATTGACGAAGGCGTTGTGGATGGTGGTTTCCAGACGGACTAAATGATCAACTGTCGAGTGGTACTTCTGGAACCCGCACTGTTCACTGGCTAAAAGGGGCCGAGCTATCGGTGTGTTCCCCACACCATGGCCATCGTTAAACACCCGTCTCAGCACTTAGGAAAACGATGCCGTCGCAGCATCAGAGGAGGAATAGCTGACGGGATGAAGGGTGAAGGATGAAGGGGCTAAAACACGAATAAGGTTCGTGTAAGTAACCTGCTTCACAATTTAACATAGGAATTCTTTCTTTCTCTTTTTGTTTACGTTTTCCCCTGTACCTTTCCCCAACTATCTATGGCTTACCTGGTAATGACTGGTCAGCGGTGAGGACCCCTTGACCAACGTCCTGACGGGTTCGAGTCTTTAGGCCATCTCCTGGGCTAAAACTAATTCTTTCCTTCCTCCTCCTAGTAGTGAGTGCATACTCAGTGTTCAAAATACATGACCAGCACCCTACCAGCCCTTATTATCTCTCAGTGGTCACTTTCACCCAATGACTAACTCTTGTCTATTTTACTGAGTGATCCTCACAATCATTGGGGACGCCCGCTACACTAGTCAAGCCACATGAATAATCTTCCTTTTTAGTTGTGGCATGGCGGAAATGATTCATATCACTAGACTAGATGTGATGGATGTCTTGATGTGATGCCTTGATGTGAGACTACGTCACATGACTCCCTGTGAACCCACCAAATACGTTTTAAGTTAGATGATAAAGTGTTCCT
>JADBJO010000984.1:300000-310000 GCA_016801955.1 Conus betulinus | reverse complement strand
AAGAGGAGAGAAAAATATACAACTCTCTCTCTCTCTCTCTCTCTCTCTCTCTCTCTCTCTCTCTCTCTCTCTCTCAAGAAGAAAGAAGAAGAAGAAGAAAAAAAATGTGAGGCAGGAAATTCTCAACACGTACTTGCCAGCTATCGTTATTGGCAGGCTGCACATTGCTATTCTTTGTCGGCGTGGCTGAGCATATCAAGTGTCCACTCCCCTAAAAGTGAACTTTACATTTGGAAGCAGGCGATAACTTGTTTAACCCGTATCATGGTCCTGTATCTTCAAAGTCAGCAACCTTTTGTATGAAATTATAAAAAACAAACCATAGCTCCAGAGAAGTGTACCACGATACCACTTACGTTTCAAATGAAAGGGAAGAAGAAGAAGAGGTCAAGTGTCTTGCAGGCCTTTACTGTTAAGTGGATTTCAGTTTGCACTCAAGTGCTCATACAGTGAGAAAACTCGAAAAAATGTTGTTGAAATGGAATTGATGAAATCATGGGTATGGGGAGGGGTTACACATTCTTAAAACTAAGATACTGATACTGTGGAATATTCTTTGCCATGGAAAATATACCAATGATCCTGTTCTGTTTGAAATATACGTCTGTGTTTCCTTATTTGTATTTGTCTGAATCTCTCTCTCTCTCTCTCTCTCTCTCTCTCTCCTCTCTCTCTCTCTCTCTCTCTCTCTCTCTCTCTCTCTCTCTCTCTCTCTCTCTCTCTCTGCACGCTGCCAGGCTATATTGCCCTCTGTCTTTCCTGGTATTTCTATTACTCAATGTCTGTTTATTTGTGTCTGTCTCATTCTCTCTCTCTTTCTTTAAGAATTTCTGTAAAAGACACAGTAACAGGGGAGGGGAATGTGCCACAGACAGACAGACAGACAGACAGACAGACAGACAACCAGCAATCACACAGACAGTCAGAGTACGATACAATGTTTTCATTGTCCATAATACTTTTTCAGCCTTTCACATAAGTGGATGAAAGCAATGAATTGTGTACATCTCAAACAATTTACGCACGACTTTGAACACACACACACACACACACACACACACACACACACACACACACACACACACACACCATACACACACACACTCTCTCTCTCTCTCTCTCTCTCTCTCTCTCTCTCTCTCTCTCTCTCTCTCTCTCTCTCTCTCTCTCATGCCTTCTCCCCACCTTCACCCAACCCAGGCTCCCGACATCCTCTTCATCCCCAACCCTCGTTCCTCCTTCCCTGAAATCTTTTCAGTCAGACAAGGCTTACACAGACATAAGTAAGGATCACTGAAAGGAAACTGCATATTAATCGTTATCGCTAATTGCTTGTTCACTCCCCCCCCCCCCCCCCCCCCCCCCTCCTATGCGCATTACGAAACGTATGGATCTTGCCCATCCTCAGCACATTGCCATTGCCGCTAGAGAGAACGCATGCCGCTCTGTTTTGATTGTAGACAAAGAAGACCAATTTATGTTTTTTAAACTTTTTTTTTTTGGGGGGGGGGGGGCGGGGGGGGGGGGGGGGGGGGGGTTGTAGAAAGTGCAGTGACAGATTTTGAGAGATTCTCTGTGTATTTCGTAGAAAGTGCAGTGAAAGATTTGAGATATTCTCTCTCTCTCTCTCTCTCTCTCTCTCTCTCCTCTCTCTCTCTCTCTCTCCTCTCTCTCTCTCTCTCTCTCTCTGTGTGTGTGTGTGTGTGTGTGTGTGTGTGTGTGTGTGAGAGAGAGAGAGAGAGAGAGAGAGAGAGAGAGAGAGAGAGAGAGAGAGGGAGAGAGAGAGAGACCCAGGTTGTGCCTGAGGTTATGAGAGAGAAACAGCTGAATGATATTTATCTCATGTCCTCTTTTTTTAAAACATAGCCCTCACATGATTCAAAACCTTGCTCAAAAATATACAAAAGTTCAGACTCTCCAAAAAGTTAATTCTGGTTTTCATCCTTTTACGAGCATACTTTTTTTTTTTTTTTTTTTTTTTTTTTTTTTTTTTGCAGCCGTACACATTAATTTCTGATTCAAACAGTTTTTAATTGTCGTGAGTCGTGAGTGTTGAAGTGTGAGTGCACGACCGTCACTGTTTTTTTAAATGTTAATCTGGATAGTTTTGTTTTCAAATGTCAGTTCAGCGGTAGTGACAAGTTTGCTGCTCTGTACTTTGCACACACACACACACACACACACACACACACACACACACACGCGCACACACACAGGTATAGTGAAAGGTGGACTCTATAGAGTACAGTGGAAGGTGGAGTATTCAGGGTGCAGTGGAAGGTGGACTCTTCGGGTTACAGTGAAAAGGTGGACTCTGCAGTAAAGGGTGGACTCTACAATGTGCAGTGGAAGGTGGACTCTGCAGGGTGCATTGAATGATGGACTCTGCAGGGTACAGTGGAGGGTGGACTCTGCAGGGTACTGTGGAAGGTGGACTCTGCAAGATGTAGTGAGAGACGGGTGCAAGCTGTGGTGAAAGGTGAAACTAAAGTAAAAAAAAAATGTAACGTCGTTTTAAAATTGATGTAGTCTACTATGACGTCAATAGTAATAATGTCATCGCTGCTAAGGAGATATAAGTAGCATCGGTTCCTGAAGAAGCCTTTTGGCGAAAACTTGGATATGAATGAACTCCGTGGGCGGTGTTGACATCTTATTGTTTTATATATATATATATATATATATATATATATATATATATATATATATATATATAGCTGAACAATTAAGTAGTGGGGGAAAAACAAGTGCAGGTTAACAATTCTTCCATCATTATAGTAATGATTTGGCAAAGATTTGAAATAGAAGGAAAAAAAAAATGAAGTAAATGGGAAAATGTATATAATAAATATAACAACCCTTCACTAGCTGCATGAGAAAACTATCGCAATCCCTCTCGAAGACAGATCTATATGTATCGCCTGCTCCGAGGCCTTCCGTCGCCTGCTCCGAGGCCTTTCGTCCGCTGGATCGGACTCATCAGGGAGACACGGCTAATTGTGTCTGTGCTCTTGGCGTCAGATAGAGACACACCACAGTCCATAATTCTGTGGTGTTCCGACCGCCAAGGGTTCGAAAAAGAATCCAACAGCACCCCCAAGCAGCCAGCGAAAGGTAGTAGAATTAAACAAAACGAAAGTGTGCAGAGGAAAAAAGTTGTTGAAAACTAAAAATATGCAAACAGTATAAAATGTAATGGACAATCTTTGAGCCTATGCTTGAGGATCCATTTAAGGATGCAAGGGAGATCAAAAGATACGGAACAGTCTGAGTGGTCAACTCTGCTGTTCAATAACCCAAGCATTGTCAGCGTCTAAGAATTGTGCAGAACAACCTTCCTTGGATCTCGTAAGAGATGCAATCACCCACTGATTGGCCAAACAATATAATGCTGAACAATTAAGTAGTGGGGGAAAACAAGTGCAGGTTAACAATATATATATCCCTTGCCTGTCAGTGTGCCTGCCTCTCTGTCATTTCCTTTGACAATTGCTGGAATTGGGCAATGTATCCATAGAATTATTTTCCGCATTGAAAGGCTACACGACACTTCGTGCCAAGCAGGGCTTCCAATTCCAGTTTCCACATTTTGAAGCAGGTTCCATGAGTCTGTTGGTGTCATGGCATGTTGAATTCTAAGGTGGTCCGTGGATGACTGCCAGTGGGATACTGCTTGAAGGTGCCTTAGCGCATTCTATACAGTGCGAATGCCATCCAAGTGTGATATTTATCTATTTCAAATGTGACTCTAGTTGATTCTTCCGATCTGGAAAACAATATGAAAAATGATTGAGCCATCACTTTTTCAAATGTAAAATCAGAATCATTGCCATAGTCATTGTCTTTCATTAACCACGTTAGGCATCTCTGACCAGAACAAACAAACAAACAAACAAACAAACAAAAAAAAAATCGGAGGTTTGATCAGAAAGATGAAATACTTTGTACAGTCCGTGCAAATCATTTGACCAACTGCATCCTAACTAAAATCGTCAAGAAAACGGCACCATAGAAAAAGCACAGCAACACCAGACTCACTGCTCAAAGGAGAGGTCCACATACGGAATAACGACTCGTGCCTCCGCTTCACAAACGTCTACGTTGATGGAGCATACCGTTTTGACACACCAAGCAGTTCACGAAGCAGTCACCTCATCGTCAAATTCTGAAAACTTGGATACACAATATGCTGTGAAAAGAAGAAAACAACAAACAAACAACGGAAGCTGGGAAACAATCAATAAAAGATGGCGTCAAGATTAAACCTACCTATATGTCTCAACAATGTGACCAGTCCAAGTTTTTGTGGGAGTATGGGTGAACAGTCAGGGTGGCTATTTCATACGAGGTTAGACAGTTGCTGTCGGGGTCATTAATTCCCCAAATCTCCAGAACCTAACCCCCATAAATGAAGAAGATATCGCAGATTTCAGAGCAGGAGAGTTTGGCACCCTTAATGAACGACAAGTATAACAGAGACTGACACTGAGACATAGTGAAGGAAGCAGAATTCATCTGTGAGTACGTCAACAACATAGGACAGCAGAACGACGACTTTTACCTCGTGCCCCTCCCTATCGTCCCCCCACCCCCCCCCCACCCCACACCCACCCACCCCCTCCCCCACACACACACACACACACACACACACACACACACACACACACACACACACACACACACACACACACACACATGCACACACACACACGCGAGCGCGCGCGCACACGCAGAAACACAAACCCGTGTACGTGAAGAGAGGGAGGGAGGGAGGGAGGGAGAGAATCTACACATCACGTCTTCACTCAGAACTTCTTAAAAGCTTTTTCTCTCCCATCTGCATAGGAATTTGCGTGTAAAATTCCAGACATGGCTGTTTGATAGCCAGAGGACAGAGGTGATTACTGGAATTCCCTCTGTGACGTGTGTGTCAGAGATTTCTCTGTCTCTTTTGGCCTAGGGAGCAGACATTCATCTGTCCTGCATGGTGATTAAAACCAGCTGTTTTTAATGCAGGAAAGAAAACTGCCAGACAGGAGCTTCTCTTCCCAAAAGAGATAATAGATCGGATAAAGTCAGGGAGCCTACGATCGAGGGTTATCTTGAACATCCAATGAGGAGAACGATGTGCGCGCGCGCGCGCACGTGTGTGTGTGTGTGTGTGTGTGTGTGTGTGTGGTGGGGTGTGTGTGGGTGGTGTAGAGAGAGAGAGAGAGTGGGTTGTGGTCGGAATTTTCTCTATCTCTTTCAGCCAAAGGACCAGCAATTCCTCTTCCCTGCACAGTGACTATAAAGCCAGACCCGAGGAAAGGAGGCTGTCAGGCAGGGGCTTTATGGATTTCATCCCAAGAGAGATGAGCTGGGTTAAAATCCCGGACTGTAAGACTGGGATTTTTCTCAAACCCTCATAGAGGAAACCCAGGAAACCCTCTGTTTATCGTTATGTTGCTGAGAGAGAGAGAGAGAGAGAGAGAGAGAGAGAGAGAGAGAGAGAGAGAGAGAGAGAGAGGAGAGAGAGAGAGAGAATGCATGCCACTAACAAAAATAGTAGATTTGCGCCTGAGAGTGAAATCTTTTGAAAAAAAAATGAAAGGAACATGGATGCTTAGACATCTACAAACAATAGTGATATTGCAAACGAATCGGACGGGCAGAATGATTCTTTAAAACGAACTGTTCTCTAAGATTTTGATACTAAGAACATATCAGAATAAAGTGTAATTGAGATTCTTGTACATTGGGTAGTAGTTCTTTTGAATGATGGGTGTGGCAGACTGGGTAATATTCCACAAGGCATGAACATCAGCATCAGACACTTTTCTTCTGCTTTCTTTGCAGACAAGGCTATTTTGAGCATAATGACAGCATAGATACAGGCAAAGATGTCTACCAAGGAGTACAGGAAGAGGAGGAGACTCAAGAGGCTTGAGAGAGATGAGGACCCGGCTGAAAGAGCCAAGAACCAAGAAAGAACCAAGCCAGTGGCCATTGAGTCCCAAGGTAGGATCAACTCATTTTCTGCGTGCCGATTTTCTCCGGAAGCGCCAAGTTTCAGGTAGTCTTTTACACTATATTTCTTTATGTTTAAAGTTTGAACCTTAAATGTTGTATGGAGATTGCCTTTACAAAGCCCTAGATTCTGTCAGAAATTCTCAGAGAGAGAGAGAGAGAGAGAGAGAGAGAGAGAGAGAGAGAGAGAGAGAGAGAGAGAGAGAGAGAGAGAGAGAGACAGAGTAGAGAAAAAAAACAACAGAATTTTATTCAGTCAAGCCAAAGCCCTATTTTAAGGGGTGTGAACATTAATTATCAATATATAACAGGACACATTTGATGATACAATCCATCATCAACTTCAAAACTAAATCAGAAGACAATATGGAAACGTTTCATCAACTTACAGGGGAAAGAAAGAGAAAATGAAAAGAGCAACATTGCATCAGTAAATGCACGATGTCATGCACTGAAATTGCCTTCAAGGGGCAAGCAAATTTGGTAGTTCAAGATAGAATAATTTCTCTTCTCTTAAAGCTTTATAAAGATAATTATATTGCAAAGTTTCTAACGATTTGTTCGTTTTGTGATGCTAAAAGTACAGTTAATCTGAAATCACTGGGATAGTTATGCTATTTTGGATTGATTAATCTGTGTCTCAAATCACCACAACAAACACTGGGCAACAAAAAAAAAAATAAAGTGAATTTCATCATCCGTACCAGATCTGCACAATGGACATTTTGTTCCATGTTCATCATTTTTTTTATATCTTGAACTATGCACTGATAAATCGGACACTCAATATATCTAAATCTTGTTAGAATGTCTTGAACAAATCTGTCCATATCCAGAAGTAAGCATGGTTCAAGATCATGTGATGCCTTGAGTTTCCTGTAGTCTATTGATCTATCGCTATTACACATATAATAATGCCAAGTCTGCCACCTGCAGTCGACCAGTCTTTGTTTAAACATCTATATAAAGGAATTTATGCACCCTCAGCCTTGATATTCCCATGCGTAGAAGTCATAACTATTTGAAACATCACGCACTCTTGAAGTCCAATTGATTTTTCGTCTATTGACCGAATTCAGCAACATTTTATACGCTTTGGATGGTAGTCTATGTTCATCCTTTCGAGTCAGTTTTAACCAATATCTAACACAAGAAGCACTAGAATTAATCGTTAATGGGAATCGATTCAGTTCACCATACACAAGATCGTTTGGTATTTTAGTACCAATCCCTAGATATTCTTTTAATACAACAAATGAACACTTTCAATAATAGATGAAGCATCTCCTAAACCCAAACTCGCAGCACCCTACAGAAGAATGTGTTTGAATGTGAGAATCAAAAAGCTTCAAGAACAGTCTTAAGGAGTTATTATTTTTAGTTGATACAACGTGCAAGTAATCTAACGGCACCTCGTTTCCCTTTACATGCTAAATCTTGGCATACATGCTTAAAGCTCAATCTGGTAGAAAACACGATGCCTAAATATCAATAAGAATTTACTACCTTCATTTTTTATATTGCAAGAAAACCATCTCTCAATACTTGCTAGATACCTACCTTTCCTGAAGATTATGCTAGATTTTTTCCAGATCGACTTTCAGCTGTAACTGGCATGCAGGTTTATAAAGAGTATCGAATTGTGTTTGTCAGCCAACCACAGTTTCCGACGATAAAATCATATCATCAGCAAACAAAAGAATAAACAGTTCAGTGAGACCAATATTCAGGATAACGCCATGTCTACAGAGCGAGTTTTATTTATAAACAAAGAAAATAGAAAAGAAGACAACAGACATCACCTTGTTTCACACTATTAGTGCAATACATGTAGCCTGTAAACTGTGTACCACAGCGAACTCAAGCTTTAACAATTTCGTACATACTTCTTATACATCTGTACATTTCACCTTTAATTCTATTTTAAATCAAAATAGGCTACAGTAATTTTCTTGAAAAACTGTCAAACGCTTTCTCGAAATCAGTAAACGCAACACATAATTTTCTATTGCAGGAAAATTGTTTTTGTGTGATTTTTAACAATGTGAAGATGTGATCGATTGTAGAATAATTTTGTTTGAACCCTGCTTGAAATTCACCTGTAATATTGGTCTGATCGACCCATTCAGCTAATCCTGAATTTATTATAGAGCTATACATTTTGCTACTTATATCTGATAGAGAATTTCCTCTGTAGTTGTTTGGATCATTTATTTTGCTTTTCTTAAACAATGGGATAATAATAGAGTCTTACCATAGATCAGGGTTTTGACCTGTGTCAAATAATGCATTGAAATATTTTATAAAGAAATCAATGACATCATTTCCTGCATTTTTAGATATCCTTCCAATAATGCCATCTGGTCCTGCTGCTTTCTTATTTTTCATTTTTTTAACCTAGGATAAGACTTCTTCCTTTGTTATAGGCTGGTTCAAAGAGTTACCACTATCTTCATCATTCTCATGTTCATCAGTTCTAACCCCTTGTCTGTACTCGATTCCGTTATTACTATCAGATGGGTTACCTGAAATATCTGTAGCACCTGTTGAAATATTTCTATTATTATCAGCTTCATTTTTTTTTCTAAAACTCCTTTAAAATTTTAAAACCATTCTTGAACAGAGATTTTGTTGGATTGAAACTCATTCTTATTGGAAACTCTGCTCATTTTAAACCAAAATTCTTTCTGTCATCAATGGACGTGATCAATTGCTGTATTCCTTTTTCTTTCTTTGTAACATTAACAGTTTCTTTTATTCTCTTCTTGCTTTGCAAAAGGCTGCATTGTTCTCTTTCTCAGTATGGGACAATTCCGTTTCTTTTCTAGACAAATTTCTACAAGTTCTCAAAAGTTTTGACATTACGCATAAACGTTTTGCATTTATCACCATACCACATCTCTGATCTGTTCTGATGGGTATAAATTTTCTTTTCCATAAAAGCTGCTTGTTCTCGTATACATTCATTAATAAATCTAGCGCCCGATTTATGTCAGCATTCATCAAGCTGCTAGCTTGGTTCAGTTGCTGTTTCGTTTGTCCGGAGCGCATGCAATCATGAAACTGTTGTGCTAAATCCTCATTCCAAACCATTTTCTTGATAAAGGGTGGTAGGCTATATCGCTGCAATTACTGTTACAACTTATAACATTATTCTTTGCATCAAAGTAAAATTCCAGTGGTTGGTCAGAATCAATCATACCTGAGACGTGTAGACGGCAACAATTTCTTATTGTATCAAACAGATCTTTGGAAACTATAAAAAATAGTCATTTACACTACTTCTTGTTTCTGGCATGTATGTGTAGTAACCAGTATGGTCACCATTACATACCCCATTCATTATAAACAGCTTAAAAGCAATGCAAAAAATTCAAAATCATTCTTCTATACACATTCAGCACTTAATCGTTTGAATGTCTTATGAGATAATTTTCGTCACTGATACTGAACCTACTAATGCATCACTACTGAAGGGGAAATGCCTGCTGTTCTGCCATTCAAATCTCGAAACAAAAGGATATCAACATTTTTATATAATGATATATCGTCCATTAAAACATCTTCGGAGAGCTGATTGAATTCTTGTAGAAAGTGCATCTGCCAATGATAGGTGAGTTAGGTTGTTTACTGAGGTGATGTATCCTGTCAAATACTATTGCCTTTCTTCTTCTTCTTCTTCTTCTCTTCTTCTTTCTTCTTCTTTCTTCCAGTAATGGCCACCTGCCGAGTATTCGGCAATTATTGACATGCTGGGGGGTTCACTGAGCAGCTTGAGGGAAAAAAAAAGATTTACGTGGAGGATCTGGTCACCTTCGAAATGAAGAAGGCCAAGGATTTGACGACTTTGATAGTTATACTTTTTTAATAAAAACATGTCGTGTACGATTTTTCGCACAGTCTTGTCTGGTTTCTCTTTCTCTTCTACTTCTAGGCAACCCATAAAAAAAATCAAATTCTCCTTTTCCACCGTCCTTCCAGATCATCAACC
>JADBJO010000984.1:277500-295000 GCA_016801955.1 Conus betulinus | reverse complement strand
TCAGGCTTGTTTTCCTTTATATGGAGGCAAAGGACAATTGATTCAGTCTGTTGTTTAGGGTGAATCTCATTGTCAAAAAGAGAATAAATAAAATAAAAAAAATCTTACAAGAAATGTCAGGACTATTTCCAATGAACCACCAACTGTCAAAAACTCACCAATAATGTTGTCTGGTCCAGTAGCTTCGAGAGTTTTATTTTTATTTTCCTTAAGGCGTAATATCACTATGTCTATGGAAACTGGCTGCTTTAAGTTACTTGCTTCCTCTACATCATTATCTTCGCATTGAAGCGTATCGTCGGCATTAACATACTTTGCTAAGAATGCTTTTAAGTGGTCATACCAACTAGCAATACTAATTGTGTTTACATGCTATTTTCGTTTCCCTGATACCTTATGCACAGTGTCCCATAGCGGGTTTGATTTTTTTGTTAGATACGATGGTTTATTTAACAAGTCATCACTAAAATCTTTTCCCTTTCATATAGTGAATGCTTGCATTCACGCTTTCCAAACAGTAACAGTCATCATCATTATCCTCCAGCACACATTTGAATTAGTTTAGCAATCTGCGAACTTTTATTTTATGAGCTTTGCATTCTACATCAAACCAGTCTTGATATTTGAATTGTGTGTGTGTGTGTGTGTGTGTGTGTGTGTGTGTGTGTGTGTGTGTGTGTGTGTGTGTGTGTGTGTATGTATGTAATGCTGAACAATTAGTAGTGGGAGAAAACAAGTGCAGGCTAACAATTCGTCAGTCGTTGTAGTAATGACTTGGCAAAGATTTAAACTTTCAGAAAGAAAAAAAAATAGTTGAAGATGAAGAGACTGGGAAATATATTATAAATATGAGAAACTTCACTAGCTACCTGAGGGAACCATCGTGATCCCTCTTGAAGGCACAACTGTTTGTATTGCCTGCTCCTAGGCCTTTTGTCCGCTGGATCGGACTCATCAGGGAGACACGGCTGGTTGTGTCTGTGCTCTTGGTGTCAAATAGAGACACACCACAGTCCATAATTCTGTGGTGATCTCACTACCAAGGGTTCAAAAAAGAATCCAACAGCACCCCAAAAGCAGCCAGTGAAGGGTAGTAAAATGGAACCAAATGAAATCTCAGAGAAGAAAAAAGTTGCTGAAAAACTAAAAGCATTATTATTCAACAGTATGAAATATAGGGGACAATCTTTGAGCCTATGCTTGAGGATCCATTCAAGAATGCATCATTCATTCATCATTCATGCCCATCGCCCCCGGTGGAGCAAAGGCCATCGACGACCCTTCGCCATCGCACTCTGTTCTGGGCTGTTCTGGTCATTCCAGTCCGGTTGGTTCCCTGTTGTTTCAGCTCTTCCTCAGTGTCTCACCTCCAGCTGTTGCGAGGTCGGTCTCTCTTCCTCTTTCCCTGCGGGTTCCAGGTCAGGGCTTGGCGTGTGGTGCTGGACGGTGGTTTCCTGAGGGTGTGTCCGATCCAGCCCCACTTCCTTCGCAGTATCTGCTTGGCCACTGGTTCCTGTCCCGCACACTCCCACACATCTTCGTTTCGGACCTTCTCTCCTGCCATCGGATTTTGTAGATGCACCTCAGACAGGTGTTGAAGAATGTCTGAATCTTTTGTTGCATCGTCTGTGTTGTCCGCCATGTCTCGCATCCGTAGAGCAGAACTGACTTCACATTTGAGTCGAAGATGCGGAGTTTGGTTTTATGCTAATTCCTCCAGTTGCCCAGATGTTCTTGAGCATGACGAAAAAGTTGCTCTTGCCTTGCCGATTCTGGCTGTGATGTCTCGGGTCCATGCCTCCCTGTTGGTCACCATGCTTCCCAGGTAGACGACAGACTCCACATCCCTGTTGGGCTCTCCACCGACTGTGACTGATGTGCTGGCGGTGGTGTTGATTTTCATCAGCTCGGTCTTCTTCCTGTTAATCTTGAGCCCTGTTCCGGCTGATATGGTCTCCAAGCGAGTGGTCTTGTCCTGCATCTGGCTGTGGCTGTGTGACAGGAGCGCCAGGTCGTCAGCGAAGTCAAGGTCGTCGAGCTGCGTCCAGAGTGTCCACTGTATACCGTTGTTCCTGCCTGTTGTAGTGGTCTTCATGATCCAGTCAATGACCAGGAGGAAAAGGAACAGCGACAGTAGGCACCCTTGCCGAACTCCGGTCTTCACCTCGAAACTATAAGACAGCTGGCCGGCGTGGGCAGTCCTGCAGTTCATCTCCTGGTAGGTGCACCCGATGAGGGAGATGATCTTCTTGGGGACTCCGTAATGCCTCAGTAGCTTCCACAGCATCTCTCTGTCCACACTGTTGAAGGCCTTCTCATAATCTATGAAGTTGATATAGTGGGGCGAGTTCCACTCCAGCGACTGCTCCACGATGATGCGCAGGCTGGCGATCTGGTCAGCACATGATTTGTTCCACCGGAAGCCTGCCTGCTGGTCTCGGAGCTTGGGGTCAACAGCCTCTTTCATTCTCTCCTGTAGAATCCTGTTGAGAACTTTACCTGGCGTTGACAGGAGCATGATCCCTCGGTAGTTGCTGCAGTCCATGAGGTCTCCTTTTCTTCGGCTGCTTGATGATGATTCCTTCTTTCCACTGGGTCGGTACCTCCTCCTTCTCCCCAGATCTTGCTGAAGAGGCTGTATAGCATGTTGACAGCTGTCTCTGTGTCTGCTTTGATGGCTTTGCTGGTATCTCGTCGTCCGGCCCTGCAGCCTTCCCATTTTTCAGAGTCATGATGGTCCTCTTGATCTCTGCCTTTGAGGGTTTGTCGCAGCTGATGGGCAGTTCAGTCTCTGTGGGTGGGATGTCTGGTGGTGCATCAGGGGCGGGGCGGTTTAGCAGCTCCCCCGAAGTGTTCTGCCCATCGTTTCAGCTGTTCCTCAGTTGTTGTCAGTGGGTTTCCGTTCTTGTCCTTCACTGGCTTGTCTGTCTGCTGGAACTTGCCCGTCAGCTTCTTGGTTACCAGATACAGGTCCTTCAGGTTCCCCTGTCCGGCTGCTGCCTCTGCTTGACTGGCCAGGTCGTCAAAGTAGTCCCTCTTGTCCTTCTTGATGCTCCTCTTTACTTGTGTGTTCACTGCTGTGTGCTCTTCCTGTGCCTTTGCCTTAGCTGCTCTTCTTCGCCTCATGTTCAGCGTAGTTTTCTTCTCTCTTCCTTGTTTCCAACTTGTGAATGGTGTCGGCTGAGATCCATTCCTTGTGCTGGGTCTTCTTCTTGCCAAGGATCTATTCACATGTGTCGTGCCAGAGCTTCTTACAGTGTCCCCACTGTGTCTCGATGTCCATCTCACCGTCTTCTATCAGCTCTTGTAGCAGCTGGACCTGTTGGAAAGGCTGATCTGGAATGCTGCTTGTGTGTCCCTGTTTCTGAGCAGTTCGACATTATACCTTGTCCGTGTGTTGTTGGCGTTGGTGAATCTCTTGAGGCGAAGTCTCACTGTTGTTAAAAGAAGGTGGTGGTCTGATGACACGTCAGCACCTCTAATCACTCGTACATCCCACCATGATCTCCTGAATTTGTGGCTAATGCAGATGTGGTCAATCTGATTCTCCGTGACATGGTTTGGGGATCTCCATGCAGCCTTGTGAATGCGCTTGAGTGAGAAGATGCTTCCTCCTCCTTTGACCAGCTGGTTCAGGGCGCACAGGTCTGCAAAGCGCTCACCATTCTCATTCATCTGTCCCAGTCCGTGTGTCCCCATGATGTCCTCATAGCCTTTGTTATCCATTCCAATCTTGGCGTTGAAATCTCCCATCAGTATGGTCATGTGTCCTTTGCTCCTCTTCTGTCTATCACTGTCTGTGGTTGCTGATAGAAGTCATCTTTCTTCTCTTCTTCCGCATCATTGGTGGGAGCATAGCACTGGATGATGTTCAGCCTGATGTCCTTTTTTCATGGTAACTTGGCTGGGATGATGCGGGAGTTGACAGGTTCCCATCCAATGAGTGCCCCCTGTGCTTCAGGTGCCAGCATCAGGGCCACACCCTCAGTGTGGGGGGCTCCATCGTCTGTGTGTCCTGAGTACAGCAGCTGTTCTCCAGATGAAAGTCTCAGCTGTCCTGACTGTAGCCACCTCGTCTCACTCAGTCATAGCACTCCGATCTTGTAGTTTTTCATCTCTCTCGCAACTTGGATGTTTTTTTCCTGTTTCGTACATTGTCCTGATGTTCCATGTGGCTACTCTCGTTGTTGTCCTGGGTGTTAGAAGGGGAGTCAGCCTTGCAGCTTCCTTTCGGCTTTCACTGCACTGCGTAATAAGTCTCTGGGATGGAGACCCTCCCCTTGCTCAGGTGAATGAATGTTTGGTTCGTTGTCGTCGATGCTTCTGTAACGAGTCTTTTTTTACAGGTAGGGGTGTTAGCCCTACGCAAACCTCTTTATCCTCGAGGCGAGGTGGTCCTGCCTTAGTCGCCTCTTGCGACAAGCATGGCAGGGCAGTGGGTCTGTTCTATGCCCAACGCACAGGGCCTTTGCTTGAGCCTATGCTTGAGGATCCATTCAAGGATGCAAGGGAGATCAAAAAATATGGAACACTCTGAGTGGTCAGCTCTGCTGTTCAATAACCCAGCATTGTGAGTGGCTTAGAACTGTACAGAATAACCTTTAATTGGATCTCCTAAGAGATGCAATCTCCACTGATTGACCAAACAATATAATGCTGAACAATTAAGTAGTGGTGGGGGGAAAACAAGTGCAGGCTAACAATTCTTCAGTCGTTGTAGTAATGACTTGGCAAAGATTTAAACTTTCAGAAAGAAAAAAAAATAGTTGAAGATGAAGAGACTGGGGAATACAATATAAATATGAGAAACCCTTCACTAGCTGCCTGAGGGAACCATCGTAATCCCTCTTGAAGGCACATCTGTTTGTATTGCCTGCTCCTAGGCCTTTCGTCCGCTGCGTCCTGAATACATTCATCGAATGTTGCTAAAGTAGCATTAATGTCATTTTCGATCCAACTAATTGCAAAAACCATATTCCTCTCAAATTCTGATTCAGACACATACTATGATAATAGACATCAGCAACATCATCATCCTAACCATACTTCTCTACAGCCATGTCATTGATATTCATCGTACTGTCTTCCAAGTCATCCGATCAATTTGTAGGAAAACTAACACGCATTTGATCAAATTCGATTCTGTCATATATGTTAAACTCACAGCAAACATGACAAGTGAAACAGATCACAAGAAAATTATGAAGTAATCAATCACACTGCACCCATTGTCAGACACGAACGTGCTCTGTCCTTGGCAGTCACCATGACACCTTACATTATTAAGAATACATAAATCCATTGTTGCGCACACGTTTCTTCAAGAGAGCACCATAATAATTAACTGACAGATCTTGTGACCATGAGCCTGCGCTTTAAGAATGACTGCTATACTAAAAATCTATTATTCCATTGCGATTATATTCTTCATAGTGATGAGACACATTCGAAATCCTGCAGTTAGGGGGGGGGGGGGGAGAGAGAGAGAGAGAGAGAGAGAGAGAGAGAGAGAGAGAGAGAGAGAGAGAGAGAGAGAGAGAGAGAGAGAGAGACACGTTACGTACGTTCTATATTTCCAACAGAGTCGTTCTTTATGTAGAAAGGGTTCCTGTGAATCAGCATTATGTAGGCTTTAGTACAGAGACAGAATGGCGTCAGTGTTAACATAGGGGATGAAGTCGACCTTTTCGTGGCAAATAGTTCTTGGCTATGCGCTGTACCTGGCGGCTGTAGAAAGAGAAAACAAAATGTACTGGACGGTGCCTGCCAACCACAAGACTTCTCTGTAATGTATGGAACAAAAGCCGATCGAAGTTTGTTTCCTCTCTTGTGCTTTTCCTAGAACATAAATCTTCAAAGCAGAAAAAAACAGGTTCCTTTCTTACCTCTGATCATAAAGACAACTTCTATCTCGTCTGCATCGGGGATTAAGGTAAAAACAAAAGGTTTGGTGCGTTTTTTCCAGCTTCATCCCTACAGTGTATTTATAAATATCGATTTCATGTGTCTGCCTTTACGATTGGAGGTATACATTTAGATAAGGTATGCTTTCTGAGCTCTTCCTCACAAAGACAACACTTGTTTTGTTCGCATCAAAGATTAAGCTGACAAATAAAAAGAAAATGTTGTTATAGACACCCCCCCCCCCATCCCCAATCCTCTCTCTTCTCTCTCTCTCTCTCTCTCTCTCTCTCTCTCTCTCTCTCTCTCTCTCTCTCTCTCTCTCTCTCTCTCTCTCTCTCCTCTCTCTCTCTCTCTCTCTCTCTCTCTCTCTCTCATCAATTTCTACACCAGCGACTCCTAACTCTTCCTACTCCTTACATGACCGTAATCGAGGATTCCAGAAGTGCTGTATGAGGACCCGCTGTGTGTGTAAAATCACCATGGTGCCTAGATTCAGATTAAATATTAGAGCAGTAGGAGATGCTTGTTAGTTTGCAGCTGACTCCCTCACATGACTACAAGAAGGGAGCTGCAATGGATAGGAATATATTTGATTTACAGGCCTAAAAGATTTCTACCTCTAATTCGAAAACTAGAACACACCAGAGACTGTCGGTCTCTAATTACTTATACTCCCTTGGAAAGGAACGGCAGAACGTGAACATTGGCTCTTCTAGAGACACAAACGATGATCTAGAGGCAACTCAGGAGTGTCTGGCATTACTGCTACGATTACAACAAAAAAACGAACATGTTTGCTGTTATTAGAGAGAGAGAGAGAGAGAGAGAGAGAGAGAGAGAGAGAGAGATTCAGATAATTTAATCATTTAAGGCCATAGCCCCATATGAAGGGGGCGATAACAATATTACGAGAAAATTATCATAAAGGCAGCAGTATCACGAGTCCTTGCAATTACAAAATGCAGTCAATCAAGAAAGCAATGTTTCTCTTAACTGGAAAGCTTTATATATAAAGAACTAAAATGCGAATCATGGATTGAGCGTGAGACAGCCGTGTGGCGAGCGGTCACGCGTTCTGCGCTCTCTGCACGCGTTGAGTACAGGCTGAGTGAGCGTTTTTTCTGACTTAGCCGTTTTTTTCGTTCGTTTGATTCTCGTCCAGCGGTGTTCGCATAAATTTTCGATTTTCGTCAAGTTGATTGTTTCCATATTCGATTCGAGTCATTTGCCATCGATTCTTCTCCCTTTTTTTTTTTTTTTTTTTTTTTTTTTTTTGTTTGTTTTGGGTTGTTTTTTTTTTTTTGTTTTCGTGGCTTGACATTTTGAAGCTTGAAGATGTCCCGGGATAGGCGTTACCCCAGTGTTCGTAAAGGCGAGGAAAATTCCGGACTCCTCCAACAATCGCCCTTCCGTGTTGGAAATCTGCCTGGCAGGCGAACGGGTTGCTGGCCAAGGTCTGTTGTGTGGGAGCAGCACATCGGCAGCCTGTGGAAGATCTATCCCGCCACGCAGGACGCCCGAGCAAAACTCCTCGTTCAAGGTATTTGTGTGAGAGGAACAGTTGTTCAATTGTCTAACACTAATCCTTTTACTTTGAGAGACGACACTGGTGACGACACTGGTGAGGGAAAGCCATACACGAAAGTTTGGATCAACAACTTGCCAATTTCTGTAGCTGACTCAGAGATCGAACACTCCCTCATTAAAGTTGGGTGCGAATTGCGTTCGGCGATAAAAAGCAGAGAGAGCCAGAGATGCCGATGGAAAACTAACCGGTTTTCTTACAGGAAGGCGTTTTCTGTCCATTACACTTCCACCCGTACCCCTGGAAAAAAACTCTGAAAAGTCAGCGTGTTCACTGCAAAGGTTTTTCATCGTGAACAGAAAAAGGATGAAGGCAAACAAGCTATCTGTTCCAAATGTCTGAGCACAGGTCACCATGCATCAGTATGTAAGCAAGAGATTTTCTGTAGAATTTGCAGGCAGACTGGCCATAAGCAGGGTGACCCGTTGTGCCCGTTGGTAAAACCTAATGATGCCCAGTGTGAGTGAGAGTGTGGCTGTACAGTGTGAACGTGAAGAAAATGATGCAGACAGCTCCCGTACTGATGAGAGCGAGACGACGACGAGAGAGGAGGAGAGCGGGCAGTCCAGGGGTCGTCCAGGGGAACGCCAGACGACTCTCACCTCTACCCTCCAGGTTCAGTCTGCACGTTGCCACAGGTCCGAGACGCCGAAGCGGCCCCACTGCTCCTGGGAGAGTACCAGCCCCAGGGAGGTGAAAAGGAAGGACACAAGCAAAAAAAAAAAAAAAAAAAAAACGCAGGCCAGGATTACCGTAAGTCACCCCCTCTAAATGCTAAATCTGACAAGAAAGGCAATACAGGTGGGTGAAACATTGCGATCCGTGGACTGAACCGGAATATGAACCTAGCTTGCGTTACGGACTATGGCCTGGAATGTTATATATTTGTATATGTTTGGTTACTGTAAAGAAAATTTGTACTCATAACAAATTCCATATTATTCATGGATAAAATACGCATATGTTCTATTAATGTGAGAGGTTTTGAAAAATAAATTTAAAAGAAATTCAGTATTTCACTATTTAAAAGTTCAGAAATTTGATATGTCTTCAAGAGGCGCACATAACAACTAGTGATTTATTGATATGGGATAAACAATGGGGGGGGGGGGCAAATTTTTTTACAACGAAGGCACAAACAGAAGTCAAGGAGAAGTTATTTTAATAGCTAAACATTTTGATGGGGAAGTTAAATTAGAAATTGCAAATTACAGAATTCTAGTAGTTTCAGTTAATTGTAATGATTATAGTTTCAAAGTTGAAAATGCTTATGCGCCTAATAACTCAAGAGAAAAAAAATTGTTGTTCATGAAAAACTTACAAGAAACGTTAAATGAATTTAGTGAAAACAATTTTCTTCTAGTTGGTGATTTTAACTGTGTTCTTGACAATGAGCTAGACATCAAATCAGGTCATGCCCCATGCTGATCCAGAAGTTAGAGCATTTAACCACACTGTAGCTACTCTACAACTTACAGACATGTGGAGAGTATTTCATAAAAGCGAAAAAGACTTCACTTGGTCTCGAGCAAACCCATTTATTGCCCGTCGCTTAGATTACTGTTTTTTTTTCCCGAGGGAATGCTACAGTTCAGTGTTTTGTGTGAACACTCCAATTTTCCTCACTCGGACCACAAAGCAATATCATTAGAACTCAACAGCAGCGATTTTAATCGTGGACCTAGCTGTTGGAAATTTCATAATAGTTACTTAAAGGACCCCAGTATTTGTTCAGAAGATGAATGATTTATTAGACAGAGAAATTAATAGCCTTCTAGAATCAAATTCATACATCCATACATCGGAATCATGTAAAATCAAAATTAGAGATTTTTTGTAGTGAGTATGGGAAAATCCTAGCCAATAAAAGAATAAAATGATGAAAAGACATTAGAGTTTCAAAATTTTGGAAGTTTAAAAACAAATGATTCATAACGTTACGAATAAAGACAACCAAGAACAATATTTGATATTAAAACAAAAGTTAGAATTACTACAAGCACACAAAGCAAAAGGTGCACAGGTAAGAGCATGAATTAAGTGGATTGAAGAGGGTGAACTTACACTAAATGTTTCTGCAGTTTAGAAAAAGCAAGAGGATAGAAGAAAGTCATCACAAGGTTGTGTAAAGATACAGGAGAAGTAATTACAGATCAGCGACAATTTTAGAAGAACAGGTAACATTCTATAAAAAAAATTGTATAATCAGCCGGTAGAAGTACACAACGTTAGTGAATCTGTTGATGTATTCCTAGAAAAAAATGAAACCATTCCTTGCTTGGATGAAAATGACGTTGCCAGTTGTGAGGTATGATTACTATGGATGAAACACAACACAAACGCCTTTAAAAAGCTGAAAAATGGGTCAGCGCCAGAAGCGATGGAATAACTATTGAGTTTTTCAATTTTTTCTGGAATGAAATAAAAGTTTTCTTAACAAACTCGTTTGTAGAATCTTTTGATAAAGGAAACTAGCATATACCCCGAATCAAGGCATAATAACATTGTTACACAAACGGAAAGAACTAGAAAGAGACAAACTGACTAATTGGAGACCTATAACTCTTACAAACACTGACTACAAGATACTGGCAAAGTACTGGCATAAAGACTTGGAAGAGTCATCCACAAATTAGTTAAAAAAGACCAAGTAGGATATATCAAAGGCAGAAACATTGCTACAATTATACGATCAACAGATTATGCAATCGATTACCTTAACCAAACAAATAAAATGGGGTACTTACTGGCAGTTGATTTTTCAAAAGCCTTTGATTCAGTGTCAAAAGATTTTTTGTTGCATGCTTTTAAAGTTTTTGGTTTCGGAACTGAATTTAGAAAGTGGGTTGCCATACTGACAAAGAACCCTAGTTCATAAATCATGGGGGATGGATATCTGAACCGTTTAATCTTTCTTGTGGAATTAGACAAGGATGCCCTTTTTCTCCATTAGCCTTTGTTCTGGCAGTGGAGTTGTTAGCGATTAAAGTCAGAAATAGCTCCATATCTGGCATCAGCGTCCCAACCACTGTGCCAGATAATAATCCTTTAAAAATCAAACAAATGGCGGATGATACAACCCTATTTCTTAGAGATAAAAGTGACATGGTCAAATCTTTAGAAATCTTTACAACATTCCAAAGTTTCTCAGGTTTAAAATAAAATATACAGAAAACGAAAGTCCTACCTATGGGAAAGCAGATAGGAGAACCAGAACTTCCTTTCACCACAGTTGATAAAATAAAGATATTGGGCATTTATTTCCAACGTGATAGGATGGTTAGGAATATCGAAGATAATTGGTGTAATAGGTTGTATCATATGAATAAACTGATCAGAGAATGGAGTAAACGGGATATCAGTATACAGGGTAAGATTGTTGTAATAAAAACCTTTTTACTTAGTCAGTTTCTTTATGTCATGCAATCTATAGGACTCCCAGACTATGTATTAAATAAAATTAACTTAACCCTTTACAGATTCCTGTGGAAGAAAAGATTTAACAATAGAAAAGCTTTTGAAAAAGTCAAAAGAAATGTAATGGAAGCAAGCGTGGAGGAAGGAGGACTTAATATGATTAATCTGAATAACTTTCAAAACTGTTTGTACTTACAATGGGTGGGCAAACTCTTTAAAGCCACCGAACAAGAAAACTGGGCATTAATACCCAGATGGCATTTACAACACCTTGCAAAGACAGAGGCTTTTTCTATAAACTGCAGAGCTGAAGACCTAAAAGAGTTAAGTTTAGTTGGTAATGAATTCTGGAAAGATGTGTTAGCAGTTTTAAACCACAAAATACAATAAAACTTAACGATATTAACAAAAACAATTTCCACAGTCAACAGCTTTTTAACAATAATTTAATTCGTTATAAAAATCACGTATTATACTTCAAAAACTGGGTAAAGAATGACGTTGAGCAAATTAAGAATATAATTCATAAAAGAGAAAATAGATTACTGTCTTTAGAAGAAATGCAGGAAAGGGTTGGCCAGAACAGAGCCCTTACATTGTTTCAGTACAATGCTGTTATGAACTCTATACCAGATCAGTGGATCCAGTGGATCCAGTCAGGTGAAGCAGGATCTGGGACGCTCCCCTGCTTTGCCAGTATGCTAAATGCAAAGCCAAACAAATAATGAAACTAGTTATGGAACATAAAAATTCAAACACCTACTGCGAATGCCTTCTGGAACAGAAAGTGTGGTATTGACTTATACAATCCGCATGGTGTCGAGCCACAGACGTTACAAAAGAGATAAGACTTAGAGTTCTCCACTGGAATACTACACAATGTATATCCTACTAATATCATGCTTAGTAAAATGAAAGTAAAAGACTCAAACAAATGCTCGTACTGTCCTAACACAACTGATTTCATTGAACGCTTTTTCTGCGACTGTCCAATCGTCTACAATTTTGGAGATTTATTGAGCAAAACATTTATTTAGAAACGCATGCTCATATTAAATTATCAAACACAGATGTATTATTTGGCATCAGTAAATCGATTGTTTCGAAGACAATTATCAATGTATCAATTTCATCTTATTATTGAGTAAAATGTGTATTAGTATTTTCAAAAAGACGAACACGGATATCCCTCTACAACTCATTTTTGAGAAAGAGTATAATGTCCGAAGGGGTGTAAAAGGAAAACTTCCCTAGGTGGGCAAGAAAGTGTAAGTCTCATTATGCTAGGGGGGTGGGGGTGGGGGGAGAGGGGGGGGGAGGGAGGAGAGAAAGATAACACTATTACATTGTGCATGCGTTTAATATGAAAAGAGGGGGCGGGGGGGGGGGGGGGGGGGCGAGAGAGAGGGGGGGGGAGAGGGAGAGGATTTCTGCAGGAGAGTTGCAGAGTAGGGGAGAGGGAAGGTTCGGTTATCTAAGAGGGGAGGGGGGGGGTACTCGATGGGGGAGGGGGAGTGAAGAATACTAATATGCCTATCGTCTCACTTCTTGTATTTCCTCTTGTCTTCCTTGTGGACCTTTCGTTTTCCGCCGTAAGGTTGGCTTCATCGGGGAACAGCCAGTTGGTGCAACGACATGCAACAGACTTCTAAATTTCATCTCTATGATGTCGTTTCTGCCTACTTATCTATCTGTTCTTTGTCTGTCTGACGGTCTGTCCGTCTATTACTCAATCTCTCTCTCCCTCTCTCCCTCTCTCTCTCTCTTCTTTTTTTTTTTTTTTTAAGGGGGTGGTGTGTGTGTGGCGTGAGTAGAGCTCAAGCGTTTCGGCAGAGAGATTGAGAGGAAGGACGGAAAATTTGGTCCTACGATATCCTTTCAGGTGTGCTCACATACGGGATTGGAGGGCGGGGGCGGATTGGGGGGGAGGGATGTTTGGAGGGGGGGGGGGACGATAGGGAGGGGGAGAAAAGGGAAAGCAACAACAACAGCAAAACTCTTAAGTTTTTGTCGTGCGTATTGGCTTCCCCTCGTCTTCGTTGTGGAACCTTTCTTTTCGCCATAAGGCCGGCCGTATCGGGGAAAAAGCCAATTGGTAAGACGATTTGGAACAATTTTTGCATTCATTTCTACGATGCCGCCTCTGTCTGTCCGTCTGTCGGTCGGTCTCTCTCTCTCCCTCCTCCCTCCCTCCCTCCCTCTTGGAAAAAGTGAAAGAAGAGAAAATAATTAAGTCTATTTGTTTAACTTATGTTTTCTTTGTATAAGCAGCACATTATCAGAACGAGAGTGTCAGTACACCACACATTAGAACATAAACAAACCCCAGACTTTGTCTCAAACGTAAAAACACTAAAATCAGAAAAAAAATTGTCCATTTTTAAAAAACATACAGACTATGAATGGAGTGAAAGAGACTGGTTGGGAAAACAAAACAAAAAAAACAGAAAAAAAAAAAAAAAACTAGTAGTGGAAATTGTTTTTTGTTTATTTCCGATTTTTGTTTTTGTTTTTTTTGGGGGGCAGATGAAGAGGACAGTGTGAAGCACCAAACAATGGAGAGGTGGATTTTGGCATTAGGGGAAAAAAAATCACCGCCTTAGGTGCTCCAGTGATCTGTTAACTGATGCCACAAAAAAATGCGAATCACACTCTTTTTTTCTGATTACATCAGCGAGGAAAAACGAAACATACATGGCTGGTTATAAAATTTTGTAGGTATTACCTGCAAAAGTAGATTCCTATAAGCAGGGCACTGCAGGACAAAATGAACTTAATCTTCAACTGATTCTTTACAAAGGGGACAGAGCAATTCATTGTAACTGCATTTTTGTCGCGATTAGCATGTACCTTAATATGAGATATTCCAAATCTAAATCTAGTGAAAGTGAAGAGAGAGAGAGAGAGAGAGAGAGAGAGAGAGAGAGAGAGAGGAGGGAGAGAGAGAGAGAGAGAGACAGACAGACAGAGAGAGAGAGACAGAGAGAGAGAGAGAGAGAGAGAGAGAGAGAGAGAGAGAGAGAGAGTGAGAGAGAGAGAGAGAGAGAGAGAGAGAGAGAGAGAGAGAGAGAGAGAATTAGACTGATAGACAGACAGACTGACTGACAGATTAACAAACTGATTGATAAACAGACTGATTAAATAAAATTATGAGTGTATAAATAAATAAATAATTTTTTTTTTGTTTGTTGCTGTCCCAACCTCTGCGCCACCTCAGAGGCAGTGCACCCACGTCGCTCATTCCGACACCCCGTCTACAGTCACAGACCGGTCGGCCCCGCCGCAGCCCCGGCACCGGCAGTTCACAAGTCGTCAAGAGGCAAACCCACCAGAGGAGACACCGCACTGCTGCCGAGTCACTTTGGTGGTGTTCAGTGGCGCCTGTTCTAATCTAACATACGCAGGACACCACCTACTAAGCCCCTACTGACGACAATAATTGCTTCGTCGCGGAGCCGGCGTCATGGCAGCAAGGCTGACCAAGTACCTCATGGAAAACAAGTACTTGGATGTGTCAGTCCAGAAAGGTGGCATCCCAGGCGTGGCTGGCTGTGTAGAACACGCCACAATGATCTGGGACGCAATCCAAAGAGCAAAATCAGAAAAGAGAGACCTGGACGTAGTGTGGCTTGATCTGGCAAACGTAGATGGATCTGTACCCCATGAGATGATACAGTTGGCTCTTGAGATGTACCATGTGCCAAAGAACATCCGCGACATGCTCAAGAAGTACTTCAGTGGCTTCTCAATGCGCTTCTCTACTAAGGAGTACACAACAGATTGGATCAACTTGAAAGTGCGCATTGCAATGGGCTGTGTGCAATTTCCCAATACTGTTCGTGTTGGCAATGGAAGTCATCTTGAAAAGCAGCAACAAGCAACGCAAGACAAACAGACCTTGGCGATGGATACAAGATGCCTCCTCTAAAGGCCTTCATGGATGATACTACAGTGATTTCATCCAGAGAAGACGAGACACGTCATGTGCTGGAGAGGCTGGATGACATAGTTGCCTCATCCAGAATGAAGTTCAAGCCAAAGAAATCACGGAGTCTCTCACTGAGGAAAGGAAAAGTGGCCGAATCTGTGGTCTTCAGTGTTGCCAACCAGGCCATTCCAACAGTTACAGAAGAGCCAGTCAAGAGCCTTGGAAGATGCTATGATGATACGCTGAAAGACACACAAAGAGCAAAAGAAACCAAACAGATGTTGGAAGAAGGCTTGTAGACCACTGACCAGTGTGGGCTCCCTGGCAAATACAAGGTCTGGTGTCTGCAGTTCATGCTGATACCAAAGCTCCTATGGCCTCTGATAATATACGACATCGGCATAGTAGAGGCAATGGAATCCAAAATCAACAAGTTCACAAAGGAAATGGCTTGGTGTCCCACCCTGTCTGACTGACATAGCGCTGTACTGTCGCCAAGCAAAGCTGAAACTACCATTGAAATCCATCCTGGAGGAATACAAAAGCAGGGAAGATCAGACTTCAAAGCATGCTGGAGGACTCAGGAGACAAGGTGGTAGAAGCAATCAAGCCCCAGCTGAAGACAGGCAGAAAATGGAAAGTTCAAGAGGCGATGGATTCTGCAAAAGAAAGTCTCAAGTTCAGAGAAATAACAGGACACACAGAGACCAACAGAGACAAGGACTGGGGGTGACCAAAACTGAATGATGGACAAAGGCCAAAGGAAAAGCCAAAAGAGACATGATGATTCAGGAGATGAGAAAAAGAAGAAGACAAAAAAAAAAGACTCCAAAAAGCAGTCCAGCAGAGCCAGCAAGGGCAATGGACAACGCGGGAGAATGCACTCCAAAGAAGTCTCACTTGGAATAACATTTGGCACATGGCCTCTCCCAGGATCAGCTTCATTCTCAGATCTGCATATGACCTTCTGCCTTCAAATGCAAACCTGGTGAAGTGGGGAAAAACAGACGATTCTTCATGCCCCCTCTGCCATGAAAAACAGACGGTGGAGCATGTCCTTAGCTCATGTAAAGTAGCCCTGGCTCAAGGAAGGTACACATGGAAGCACAACCAAGTGCTCAAAGAGATTGTACAAGTAGTCTGAGCTAGTACCAACACCACAAAAGGGAAAATCAGGACTCCAAAAGCACCCGCAACATTCTTCACGGCAGGATGCAGCGAATCATGGCCAAGAACAACAGTGCCACTTGGAACATACAGGCAGAGTCTGCTGGACAGGGCAGATGACTGGGAGCGCACTGCAGACCTCCCAGAATGGAAGAGTCACCCAGAGATCATCAGCAAGAGTGGCATGAGACCAGACATAGTAGTCCACTCTCAGTCAACCAAGCAGCTGATCATGATCGAGCTCACGGTGCCATATGAGAACAGAATGGAGGCAGCTCAATCTACAAGAGTGAAAAAGTATGCTGATCTGGCAAACAACCTGAGGAGAGAAGGCTATCAGGTCAAAGTCCTCACTGCAGAAATGGAGCTAGGAGGTTTGTAGGAACGTTTGCATACAGCCTCATGAAACAGCTCTCAGTTGCAGGGAGGGAAAAAACACAGAGCCATGAAAGCAATGGCAGAAGCAGCAGAGAGGTGTTCAAGCTGGATCTGGTCAAGAAGGAACAAAAGTGAACTTCATAAGGCTTAACTTTCCTACAAATATCAGGTGTCCCAGTGGCTCAGTGGTTAGTGCGCGAGTCATTAAGTGGAAAATGAGCATGTCCAGAGGGGCATGGGTTCGAATCCCAGCCATGGCTCGTCCCGAGATGGGGAAAAAAAAGGGGCAGCAGAGGGACATCTGGAGTCATGAACCGGGTGTGGCCCAACCCCCCTAGAGTGTCAGGAGTTAAGGGCCGAAACACTTGCTTGAAGGGGGCTTCTCTTCTGAGGACTCTCTGCTGCCACGCTCTCCACGAGTTTCTTTCTACTTATCTTTTGACTTTCTCCTTCTTCATGATTTTCTTGGGTTTAGTGACAGCAGTTCCACTCTGGTCGTCTGCAAAATGAACTCTCTCCACTGATGCACATTGTCACAAATGAACTCTCTCCACTGATGCACATTGCCACAAATGAACCCTCTCCACTGATGCACATTGTCACAAATGAACTCTCTCCACTGATGCACATTGCCACCGGGAAGTGACTACTCCTTCCTCAAGTGGAGACATTATGGCGTGTGCGGAAGTACTTCGGATGTTCAGGGGTTGTCTTCTTTTGTTGAGGTATATATTTCGTTTAGGCTATTGTTTATTTATGTATTTGTTTATCTCTTTAGTTATTTCTCGTGTGTGTGTGTGTGTGTGTGTGTGTGTGTGTGTGTGTGTGTGTGTGTGTGTGTGTGTGAGAGAGAGAGAGAGAGAGAGAGACAGACAGACAGACAGACAGACAGACAGACAGACAGACAGACAGGGAGAGACAATGAGAGACAGACAGGCAGACAGATAAACAAACAGGCAAAGGCGGGAGGAGATCGACACAAACAAACAAGAAGAGACAAAAACAGATTTAGAAAGACACACAGAATTCAAAATCCTTAAAGAACTTCAGACGGTCAGGTCCTTGTATGAATTGGCCTGAATACACAATATGACCACAATGCATACTTACAAAACAATGGA